>APFE030815209.1:25967-84523 GCA_000404065.3 Pinus taeda | reverse complement strand
GATAGAGACGGAGAGAAAGAGGGAGTGATATATAAATAGATAGATATGGAGAGAGTGAGTGTATTCTTGTAGGACGATATAGAGAGATAAAGAAGGATATACAGAGGGAGATAGAGATATATATGGAGGGGGTGAGAGGGAAGAAGAGGGAGACAAAGAGAGAGAGGGAGTAAGAGATATAGATATGGAGAGTGGGAGAGAGAGCGTGACATGTGTTTATGGGGCCAAGATAGAGAGACAAATAAGGAGAGATGGAAGGAGGTGTAGATATAGATGGAAGGGGAGAGAGGGAATAAGATAAATATAGAGAAAGGGAGGGAGAGGTAGAGAAAGAGAGACGGGGGAGATAGGGAGGTGGAGAGAGAAAAGGAGAGAGAGGGGAGATAGATACAGAATGGAAGGTGGAGAGAGAGGGAAGAAGAAAGAGACACATAGAGACAAATATCGACATAGAAGATAGATCGACAAAGTCATTAATATTTTGGTTTTTCACTAAAACAGATGTATTGATTTCAGTGTAGTTGTTGATTTCTAATCCTATTTGATCCATATCTCTTTAGCTACTCGAATTAACAAATATATTTTACATTGTGATGTTAGAAAAAGTTCATATGAAAGAGTATGAAAAGCCACATGCTCATATTGTAAAGAAGATGAAAACATAATGATGATAATCAAATCAAAGGACACAAACACATTAATAATGGAGTTCGCCCAATGCGGGTTACGTCTCCAGGCCCTAGTGTCAAGAGTGGGGAGATCGCTTCATTGAATGTTGCAAATGATGATGATGTACATGGTCTATTCTTTTCCATTACAAGGATGAATACCCTCAACTAGAGTGGTATGTCTCTCCATGAGACACTCTCAGGGACTCTGACTCATATGGGCAATTCCCTCAACAAGAGTGACATGTCCTTCCACGAGACATACTCATATATGAATTATCGCTCAAATGGGAATTCCTTCAGCATGATTAGCTAATAAAATCTCACATGATGTGGCATACAAGTATCCCTCAACATAATGATAATTAGGGATCTCAACAACAAAGACACCATCTCAACAAAACAGAAGAAAATCATGGCATACACCATATAACTCCACTTTCAGGGATGGCCAAAAACTACAAAGCTTAACTATTAAAATGAACATCACTGTTAAATTTGTGGTGCGAAATCTTGTCAAATGACTATAAAATTTGCCCCTTTCTGACACCGTCTAATTCTGGACCCTTCAGAATCTTCAAGATTCCCCCAAAGATTCTTACCTGAATATGGCCGAAAAATCAATTGCTTGGATGAAGATTCTGAGCACACCATTGTACTCCCTGCAAAATTATGTGAAAATTTCTATAAATTCGGCATCATTCTATCTCGGTCAAAAATCAGCCTCTAAGGGAATATTTTAGATTCCTAAAGATTCTTCCAAGATTCCATGTTGTTGGATGCCTAAATTTATGTTGCTCAAATGGGAAAACAGATTTCATGGTTGGAGTCCTAGTGAGAAAACATGCAAAAAATACTATGAACTTATCAATTTCTGACACTGGCACCTTTGGCCCTCTAAGGGAATCTTTTTAGCATCTTGGCATATTCCCCCGCTCATGGTTCTGCTGCGTCTAGTTTTCTTGTGGTTCCACGAGTCCACCCTCTGCCATACCCTCATTGAGCAACTAAAATGGGTTTATAAAAATTGAGGTAGGCATACAATTCAATATGGGCCATTTGGCCCGTTGGCGAAGGCGCTATGTTTGGTGTGGGGTGGTCGGGGGTTCCAAGCCCACCGGACCCCAAAATGGTATGAGCATTGTATTCTTTTAACCATCTATTTTGTTAGCAGTTAGTGATCCACTAGTGGTATTTAACTGTTGGAAGAATTATTAACCATGGCATTGTTTGAATATTTGTTGGAACAACGTTATATTTGAATGGTTATGGTTGGAGTTTGTTTTGTCGGCAAACTGGTAGGCTATTAAGTCGGGTGGGTTTGAGACCTACCAGAACACGTATATATATAGTATGCTCTATGGTTCCACCGATGGTTTAACTATTTACGTAGGCATGTGTTGTTGATCATTGGGTGTGGCGGGCATAGCAGCTCGCCACCCTGATGTTTGGATTTTTATATTATATATAATACAATGCGGCAGGGATGGCAACCCACCACCCTAATTATAATTTTTGTTTTTTATAAAAAAATATGTCATTTTAAATCTGCCAGAAAATAAGGGTCATTGGGAAAATTAACAATTCAACGATTTCTCCCTCTCTGGAAGCCAAATTCTATGCACTAGGATTCTACCAATTTTTTGCCTCGTTAAGGTTCCCACTTGGCCAAGTTTAACCTAAAATTTGACGACTAATATCTTGAGCATACGAACTTGGATTTGAGTATTATTTGCATCATTGGAATGAAGGAGATGAGCATTGTGATTTGATCCCGTTTTCACTTCAATATAAGAACTTTGATGTTTGAGCTTTTCGTAGCCACTATTGAATTCTGAGCATGTCTAGAGCCACTCGAATCATTCCTCCCCACTGAGGAGATTTTGGTCCTCTAAAAGCATGAACATAATCTGCAACTTCTGTATTACATTGTTTACACCACAAATGACCTAATAGGTCACACTTCCTTCTCCTTCATCCTTGTCCTTCGGAGCCATAAGTGATGAACCAACACCTGGATTGCAAGCTTGTGTTACAATATTTGCAAATTAGATGCTCCATTACATGACCAAACATGACCCAAGCATCCCGATACTTTCCAAGAGTTTATAACACACACTCTTTGGTCAATTTTACATCATAAAATAAACCAATACCCCAACTATCAATACAAGGCCAAAACATCATCTTTGCTTTAATAAGTGATGGAAAACACATCATCACTTTTACAATTTAAATTTCAACACATGATTTACAAAATGCGTCCATGACAAGCTACCATATCTAGAAAACCCATCTCTCACTCATGAAAGTGAATGCGTCATCATCTCTCTACAGTGGATTCTCTTATTGAACAACTCTTCCAATTGATTCCTGCACGAATGATTCATCCTTGAGACGTTGCTCTGGATGGAGCCTCCAACACATGGCTCTTTTATGACCACCTCTGCTGCAATGACTACAAAACTCTTCTTCCTCCATATCTTCTCAACCTGCTTCCTTCCTTGACGTGGAGAAGGCATTTCACGTCTCATCCTTTTTCTTGCTGCCATTTTCTTCTAGCACTCAACAACCACATCGTTATGTAAACCACAAAAACTACATGATTTTCTATGCCATGATTTATATTCATCATTAACATGCTTGTAATAAAAAGGAACCATAGAATATTGAGACAGTTTATACCTCTCTTGACTGTCTCTGGGGCGAATCGAGCGATGGGAGCTTGCATTAACTCTCCCTTTGTGATGTGCACTATCTTGGGAGGATGGTATGTGTTCCCATCATTCTATTTCCTAAAAAAATTCAACAATGTCTTGGAATCTTCTAACACCTTTTAGCTTTATCTTTCAATGTATCTCAAACTTGCAAAATGAGGTATATGTATAACATCCAATGGCTGAGTCATTCCTTTCCCATTAACACCAAGTCATCCTCCTTTATAGCCCATCTTGGTAAGGAGTCCCATGTCAGTTCTGTAAATGGGCACCTCCATGTTTCCAGCAAAAATAGTGTCACGTGAAAAAGAAATTAAAGAATGATTAACATTGTTTACGTTAGTTTTCAATTCAGAAACAGGTGATGATGGCTTCATCAAGCCATCATTGCACTTCAATTTTTCCAAGGCCTATTATGTAGCTCGTACCTGAAGTTGTAATATCTGCTTCTACTCTCTCTCTTCTCATAGAAGTATTCTCAATTCAACATTTTCTACTTGAAGGCTTTGATTGATCTCCTCATCTGAATGATGGGAAGATGATGATGAAGATGAATGTCAACTCGAGGGGTAGATGGAGCATCGTCATTTTCTCTTTCTTTCTCCTGTTCCTATCTTTTCATATTCTCCTCATAATTTGTATACATTAAGTCCACCATGTGTTCCATCTTATGAGGTCCTCCTATAGATATTTGTTGTTCTCCATTTCCCTTCTTGTTGCATGTTCAATCATTCAAACTCACAATTCACATTAGCGAGAAGACTGATCTGATATCAAACTTGATCTGGATCTCTTTAGCGACCAACTTTAACTAAGATATTTTACTTATGTGATGTTAGTAGAATTTCATATGAAAGAGTATGAAACGCCACATGTGCATTTTGTAAAGAAGATGATAATGATGATCATCAAATCAAAGGACACAAACACGTAGATAACAGAGTTCACTCAGTGTGGGTTACATCTCCAGGCCTTGGTGTCAAGAGTGGGGAGCCTGCTACATTGAATGCTACAAATGATGATGATATACATGGTATATTATTTATCATTACAATTATGAATACCCTCAACTAGAATGGCATGTCTCTCCATGAGACGTTCTTAGGAAGTCTCACTCATATGGGCAATTTCCTAAATAAGAGTGGCATGTATTTCCACAAGACGTCCTCCTATAGAATCTTTCACGCAAATGGGCATTCCTTCAGCATGAACATCTAATAAAACCTCACATGATGTGGCATACAAGTATCCCTCAACCTAATGTTAATCATGGATCTCAACAACAAAGACATCATATGAGAAAAACATATGAAAAACATGACATAATTGCATCATATACCTCCACTTTCAGGGATGGCCAAAAAATGCAAAGCTTAGCTATTGAAACGTACATCAGTGCTAAATTCGTGGTGAGAAATTGTGTCAAATGACTATAAACTTTGCCCCTTTCTGATACTGTCAAATTCCAGACGCTCGAGAATCTTGAAGATTCCTTCCTAAAGATGGCTAAAAAATTCGTTTCTTATATGAATATTTTGAGCACACCACTACGCTATGGCTATAAAGTCATCATCATTCTGTCTCGGTTAAAAATCAGCCTCCAAGGGAATCTTTTAGATTCCTCAAGATTCTACCAAGATTCCTTGCTACTGGATGCCTGAATTTATGTTGCTCAGATGAGAAAATAGACTACACGGTTTGACCCCTTGCGAGAAAACATGCAAAAATGACTATGAACATGTCAATATTTGACACAAGCACCTCTGGCCCTCTAAAGTAAACTTTTCATCATCTTGGCATATTCCCTCATTCATGGTTCCACTACATCTGGTTCACTTGTGGTTTCACAGGATTGCCCTTCACTAGTCCCCCATTGAGAAATTGAAATGGGTTTATATAAATTGAGGTAGGTGGGAAATTTAATGTCGATTGTTTGGCCCGTTGGTGAAGGCATTATGTTTGGTGTAGGGTGGTCGGTCGTGCCAACCCCACTGACCCCCCAAATGGTATGCACATTTTATTTTTTTTAACTAGCTGTTTAGTTGGTGGTTAGTGCTCCACTGTCAATCTTTTACCATTGGCAGATTCATTAACCGTGGCGCTATTTGAATGGTTGTGGTTGAAGTTTGTTCTGCCGACGGATTGACCGATTGTTAAGCTGGGTGGGTTCGACACCCACCAAAACACTTATCTATATAGTATGTCATATGGTTCCATCAATGATTTAACCATTTACATATATGTGTGTCGTTGACCATATGGTGTGGCAGGGGTGGCAGCCTGCCCCCTAATTATCATTTTTTTTTGCTTTTAACAAAACAATAAATCGTTTTTAATCCAATAGAAAATAGCAGTCACTGGGAAAATTAACGATTCAAAAATTTCTACCTTTTCGGTGGCTGGATTTTCTGCCTACGTATTTCGCCAATTTGACCCAAACTTTGACAGTAAATATCTTGAGCATACGAACTCAGATTTGTGTGTCGTTCACACCATTGGAATCAAAGTGGAGAGCACTACGATCTCATCTAGGTTTCACTTCAATATGAGGAATTTCATTTTTGAGCTTTTCCATAGGCACTATTGAATTATGAGCATGTCTAGAGCCACCTGGATCACTATTTGATCGTTTGCACTAAATGCATTGATTTCAATGTAGATGTTAGTTTCTAATCCCATTTAATACCTTGCACTTGATGCATAGGTTTTAGTGTAGATATTGATTTATAATCATATTTGATCACTTGCACTAGATGCATAGATTTTTGTGTAGATGTGGATTTCTAATCCTATTTAATACATTACACTAGACACATTGATTTCAGTGTATATGTTGAATTCTACTCATGTTTGATTTCTTGTACTGGATTGGTTTCAGTGTAGATATTGATTTCTAATCCTATTTGATTGCTTGCACTAGATGCATTGATTTCAATGTAGATGTCGATTTCTAATCCTATTTAATACCTTACACTAGATGCATTGATTTTAGTGTAGATGTTGATTTATACTCTTATTTGATTGCTTGCACTAGATGCATTGTATTCAGTGTAGATATTGATTTCTAATCCTATTTGATTGTGTGTAGTAGATGCATTGATTTCAATGTAGATATTGATTTCTAATAGATGCATTAATTTCAGTGTAAATATTGATTTTTTATTGGATGCAATTAGATTTCTGATGTATATTAATTTAAAAGTAATTAGATTAATTGTGTGCATCTTTTCAATGTAAGCACATCTCTTCCCCCTCCATCTATATCTCTATCTCCCATGGTCTCTCCTTATTAATATCTCTATGTCACCCCCCCAAACATACACACTCTCTCTCCATATCTATCTATCTCTCTCTTTCTCCCTCCCTTTTCCCCTCTATCTCTGGTAATCATGAAAAGATCCGTGTTGGACACTTTATCTCCTATATCTCCCAACTTATCTCTCAGCTCTTTGATTCGAGTGATGAATGCAACAACTGATTCATTCTCCTCCATTCCGATGAACAAAATCTTACTCTTCAGGAAAAATAAGTGATTTGTATTCTTTATCTCATAGTGATTCCTAAGAGTCATCCAAATATCGTTTGTAGATTTTCACTCTCTGAAGTGAGGGATGATGCAGTCTTTCACTGACAATTTCAACAACACCTGTGCTTTGTTCTCCCTCTTCTCCCAGTCCTGAATTGCTGCAGTTGTTCCACCTCCAACTATAGTCAGCGTCGCTTTGTTCCCATTTCCAATCGCCCACACACTTTTCCCCTTGAGTAGTGTCTGCAATTGGAATTTCCAATTTGTTTAGTTCGACCCATCGAGCTTATTGCTCTCATTCAGGTACGCTTTTGCCATATTATTTTTCATTATGACAGGATCGATCTATGGATCTACCTCAAGATCCTCAATCTCCAACAATCGATCTAGTGAACAACAAAAAACTACGCCAGCAAAGGTGATCTCAAAAAAACGGAGAAACATACCAAAGGGAAAAAATATCTGGGGCGATCTCCAAGGCTTGACTTTTGATCCAATCCTCAACAGGATCTTAACAATGATCTCCCAAATGATCTGCATGATCTTGGCATCTATGATCTACAGAGACCCAGATTTGAGTTGATCCACAACAATTGATCCACGCGATCCATGCAATCAGCGCACAACTTCACCAACGCGGGTTTAGGGTATCAAATCCATGCTTTCTGCCCATGTTGATGAAAATCCCTTCGATATATCGCTGATCAATGTGCTTTTACACCTCAAATTATGTGTTTCTCCCTTTTTTATCCAGCGCGGAAAATAGGGAAAATTTTCATGGTGCTCCAATTCTGCACGAGAGGAAAAAAATGCCTCTCTAGCCACTAAGGCTCCTTGCTTCAATCACCAAGGTTGATGACACACCCAGCCATTGGGACTCTCGAATTAATCAACCAATAAGGCTCCACCACTGCCACTAAGATTCTCCAGCGGCCAAGGCTCCACTGCTACCACTAAGGCTCTCCCACCAACAAGGCTCCACTGCTGCCACTAAGGCTCCACTACTACACTCGCACTGAATGCGAGTGAATTTTAGTGGTGGGTATGTAAGTTAGTTTCCTTTCAAGTAAGATAAATGGCGTTTACTAGCATATGTAGTTGGAGGAGTTGGCAAATCCCTTTCCGGACCTGAGGAGAGAATGCTCGAGAAACAGGAAATCGTTATACTTCTGGATGACAATAAACCTACCATGCCCTTGCTACCATGCCCTTGCTGAGACAAATCTAAAAAGTGTGGTGCTAGATTTGTTGATGGGAAGGTTATGTATTATTATTTAGCTTTCCCAAGAAACTTCTACGCTCCCACGGAGATTTAGTGTTGGGTAGGTAAATTAATTGATTTGGGGAATTTCGTGTCTTCAAATCATTTTCCCAAGATCCACATGAACGGGTTCGTGTCCTCAAACCATTTTCCCAAGATCCACGTGAGCAGGGACGGAGAGATGGGCCTAATAAGAGTTTCTAATCCAAGTGAGCAGGGACGGAGAGATGGCCCAATAAGAGTTTCTAATAAGAGAAGTTTAACTAGATTATAATTTGGTGCAGAAAATAATAGAAATTTTGATAAAATCTAGTAGAATTTTTTGGAAATTCAGATTATCTCGGCAATAAAAAAAACATTCCAACAAAGCCTTTCGAATACCCTGCAATCAAGATAAACATGGAAATTCAGATTATCTTGGCCATAAAAAAACATTCCAACAAAGCCTTTCGAATACCCTGCAATCAAGATAAACATACCATGTTGATGGAGACAGTTATGTATTATTATAGGTTTCGCAAGAAACTTGTTTAAAAAGTGTGGTGCTAGATTGATTGATGGAGACAATTATGTATTATTATAGGTTTCCCAAGAAACTTCTGCTACGCTCGCACGGAATTATAGGTTTGCCAAGAAACTTCTGCTACGCTCGCAGGGAATTTTAGTGGTGGGTAGGTAAGTTAATTGACTCAATGTCCTGAAATCATTTTCTATATTAATGGGGCATTTGAATTTTTGTCATCGAAACTGAACCTTTGATCTTTTCTCCCCGAAGGGAAAATGAGGATGCCGCAAAGGCGGTGAAAACCAAAAAATACCAAAAATTCTGAAACGGTCATATGCGGTAGAGGGGCGTTGGTGGGTAATGATCCGCGTTATCTCCGTTTCACACAATTTTAATCTGAGGCGGCCGGCCGCGTCGTGAAGAGTGCGTCACTCAGTACTCTTGCTTCGACGGAGACTGAAATTAAAAGCTGGAAAATTAAGATCAGCATATGGCTTCTTAATGTCAATACAGGCGGCATTCATGACTGGGTCATTCTCGCTTGGCTTGGCTTGGCTTGGCTTGGCTTGGCTTGGCTTGGGTGGGGAGACTTGTACTAAAATTGGAAAGGAGTTGTCTATAATGCGACTTTTTGGAGATTCCGGTGACGGAATCCGGCGGAAGAAATGAGGTTAAATCTTGATTTTTAGCAGTTAAAATGGTTTTTTAACTGCATATTTGGATTCAGGGCCCTGGAAAACCCTTGGGAGCCATTGATTGTGCAGAAACTAGCTATCAAACTTGGGATTCCAAGGAAACGGAAGAACGTTCAAAATTCATTCTTCAACGAACTACTCAGTGCAGCATCATCTATCATTTAAGCGGAGCGGAGCGGAGGAAGCATCGAATCGTAAGGAAGAAAAGAAAAGAAAAGAGTTGCAGGCATGGAATCCTTTCCGGCGTTAGCCCTTGCAGTACTGGTGATCTTGTCATACGCGAATAGTGTTGTTATAGTGCGCGCAGGTGATCCAGATCCTTTACAAGACATTTGCGTCGCTGATTTAAAGAGCAAAGGTAATTTGCATTTGATGATGTGTATTTCTATTTCTGATGCGTGATCAATACTGTGATCATCTAAATGTTGTTTTAATTTGATTTATGATGCAGTTATTGTGAACGGATTCCCGTGCAAGGATGCGGCCATGGTTACAGCATACGACTTCATGTTGAGGGGCCTAGACAAAGCGGGAGATACAAGTAACATGTTGGGATTTAACGTAACGCCAGCCTCTGTCATGGAGCTACCAGGCCTGAACACCTTAGGAATCTCCATGGTTCGGATTGATTTCGCTACTCCTCTCGGCCTCGTTCCCCCTCACATACATCCGCGGGCCACCGAAATCTTGGTGGTCATCGAGGGTACTCTCTCAGTTGGTTTCATCACCACTAACAACACATTGATCGCCACAAAGCTTGAGAAGGGAGACGTGTTCGTGTTCCCCAAAGGCCTTGTGCACTTCCAACTCAACATTGGCTCTGTCAACGCAGTGGCCATCTCTGGACTCAGCAGCCAGAATCCAGGAACTCAGCTGGTGGCCAACGCACTGTTCGGGGCCTCTCCCTCTGTTGATGCCTCCGTTCTTGCCAGAGCTTTCCAGATCGATGCCAAGCTCGTCCACAGTCTCCAAAACAAATTCACGTCCACCTCCTGATCTCATGACGACGTCACTTCTCGTTTGCATGGATCATAATAGAATAGATTTGGTCTTTCGTTCAATTCAGTTCAGTTGATATTTATATAAAAAAATAAAAACCCTCTCCTACTCTCAGGGTGATGGAATAATAGGTAGTCATTCTTATCTAATAATATGTATGGTACCCCATAAATGGAGGGTCAATATTGCAAATCCGCGGTGTTTGTTTGGATTAATAAATTGCACAGCTTTAATTTCATATCCGTGTACGCAGACTTATCATGTAAAAAGGATAATGAAATTCATTCCAATTGGACACCCTCTCTCCATCGCCATTCATATTTTCTCCACTTATTTTTGTTCTCCTATGCATGAATTAGACATTCCATATAATTCTCTACCACGGACAAGACGTCGTTCAATCTCGTTTATCTGGTTGACGTTCAATTTGTTTATATGGTTGTTATGTTTGAGCAATTATGAAATGTTAACTAAATCTCAATTCGAGGAACAAATATCTTGCAAGTGTTCGTGGTCATGTCTTCCATAGGTCATCATTTGCTTTTCCTAGGCTCTCTGTTGCGGGGAAGCGTTGATAAAGTTATATACGTAAGGTTTGTGATATGCAACCCACACTCCGATTTTTGTGTATTTAATATTTTAAATTAAATTTTAATTATAAATAAATAATTTTAAAATTCAAACGAAAATGGTATGTCTTATAGATCGCAAGTTTATATGTCAGTAAATAAATTGGTATTCTCTTTGCTTTCAGAAATTTATGTACCTCATAAAGTAGTTCTAGTTCTAGTGAATTATTTAATAAATTAGTTATAATCAATTATTTTATTATAATGTGTAAAAAGTGACATGTTGTCATATTTAATCCAACAGGCTTGCTCACAACGTTAGTTGATCATGACGTCTTTCTCTCCGGTATATCTTCGTGTCTAAGAACAATATTCTCATGTCGTTCGTTCTAATTGATATTAGACATCACTACAAAAAAAACAATGATGGCGAGAGGGATTAGAGAACATCAAGGAAATTGACATCTATGATGATGTTGAAGTTGTTTATGTTTAGGCACATGAAAACAACAATACAAAGTTGTAGATGATGTTGAAGTTGTTTATGTTCAGGCACATGAAAACAACAATACAAAGTTAGATGATGTTACAGAAGAGAACAATATAGATGGTATAGAAAATGATGAGCCAAATACATCTCGAAACAATGTGCATGGCCTACAGCTAGATTTCAATGATGATGAAGATGATGAACGTAAAGATGAGGATGATGATAATATTAACTACTTGAAAGATCATATGAACATTAACAATGATACACTAGACGACATTGTTGCAGACAAGTATGTTAATGACCAATACCTCTAAATTTTCAGAATTATTTGGAATCCATGTTTAAAAAATGACGATTCTTATGGCCTAAACTTTGCAATGCTTCAGTGTTATGTGACAATACAAATTACCTATTGCAATATCATTAAAGTGTTCAAGATATGATATGAATCATTGGAAGAAAATATTTGGACTACTTGTATGCTTCTTCCATTCATTTTGTATCAATAGATATTGTGATTGAAAACAGAGCATCAAAGGCGAATTTTGAATCCTTTGATTACATTCAAACATTGAAGATAATACAACAAATGAAATACTGAAAGGAAACAATCACTAAAGAACATAGACTAGAAATACCAACACATGAATCTCTAGTTTCAATTTTTCAAGTACTTGTGATCTTGACAAACTTTAATTCATTTTAGAAATAAAGTATTTACATACACACAATAGTCCTTATTTTCTCAAAATACAAACCTTTTCCTCATTGTGATGAGAGAATTTATACAAAATTTGCAAAACGTTTAGTTTTGCAATCTTTGGGAAAAAAACCTCACTATTAGCAAAAATGTAAGATAAATTTGCAATATGTTGTAGGAAAGCCTAGGATTGTGTACGAGACATCATGATCAATTGAAGTAGAAGATTCCTCCAATGCAATCCATTTCTCACTAAATGAAGTTATCCTTTGTTGGATGGTTGTTGATGGGAATGATGTTGTTATCATCTCTTTATAGATAGTATCCAATTATGTGTGAAAAACATATGAGATCAATGGTAAATCATTGACTACTCTTCTTATTTGATTAAGAAGATTATTTTTTTTCTTCTTAAAGGTCGAAAATGTTTTCACCTGTTATATTAGAAGAAGTATGGTTGAATTATGATGTGTCATTCCTCTTTTCTTGAAACTTGACCTAATACTCTTCATCTCGGATAAGCACTCCTTGATAATTCCAGAAGCTTGGTAAATCCTGCACAAAAATATCCTAGTAGATATCTTTAAAATATGATACTCTTCCTAACATATAATTTTTTTTTTCCTATCAAGCCTTTATTAAGTCATCATTCACAATATACTTTCTAGCTTGAAATACAAGGTTAGCCTTGTTCTGTATTCATGAAAAAACCAATTGAGTTTTGGTCTAGCTTGTGTTAAGATGTAGCAACCCCTTGTTAAAAGTTCATCTAATAAAAGTTAATAAAGGAAAAACAAGATCAGAGTTAAGGGACACTTGTTCCAATCTGGATGTTGGGAAAAGATATCCTAGTGGGAATCACTGGATGTGTTTATGGCTAAGGGAAATTGGCAAAGGCAATCGCTAAAGCATTAAAATGGAAAAAATGTATTTTGGCACATTTATTGCTGAAAATAAAGGAAAATAGGAGAAAAGAAGGTGAAAGGTCACAGGTTGCATGTGAGGAGGAAATTGAAGGAAAATAATGGAAAATGAAGAAAAAAGAGGCCTTATTGATAGAAAGGCTTATGAGGAACAATTCATGGCTTTTTGTCAGTTCAATTTTGGAGATCTCTCATTATTCTATCTCTCTCTCTCACCCTTGGACACTTAGAGTTTTCTTGGCGCATTCTAGATTTGGAGCAAGGAAGGGAAAATTAAGCAGAGGAAGGACAAGGAAAGGAAAGGAAATCAAAGATCAAGCAAGGGGGATCAGGATCAAGCAACTTCAACAGGAATACTCATAGGTAACATATTGCATGTGTGATTTCCTAGCTAGTTTTGACATGTAGGGATTTGCATATTAGTATATGGTTCTCTTGCCATTAGTCGCATGGTTTTGCCAGGTTATGACAATGGTTTTCAGCCTTGCCTTTCCTTTTTCTGGATAGCTATGGTGTGATGGTCGTTTATAGGCTTTGATCTTGGAATTGCTGGATGGTTTCGGAATCTGGGGCAGAGGTGGTCTCGGGAAAATTCCCAAAGGCCTAGGAATCCCTTGACCAGTTTTGGTGGGATACATGGTAAAACCTGAGGGTGGAGTCTTGGTTTAGGGCCTAGTGATCAGGTGCGGATCATGGTAAATCGTAAGAGACAAGGAGAAAGAAAATTCCTCAAGGATAGTGATGGATTTTGGAGGCATTCCAATCTTGGTTTGGTTTTGTGATCTCAATGTCGATTTTGGTGAACTCACAATTTGGTGAGGGTGGAGGTGGTTTAACCTCTGGATTCCCTTGGTTGTTTTTGGTTTGGTTTATCCATGATATCCCATGTTCCTGCTTGGAATATGGCACAGAGGTGACTAGCTAGAAAAAAAAAAAAAAAAAAATTGGTTCATGTCTATGGTCGGGTGGTATGTGGAAGTCCCAACCCTGGTTGGCTCTTGCCTATGTTTAATAAAAACTAAGTTCTCTTTCTTTTTTACTTACTATTATGTGGCCTGAATGGTTGTTATCTCATTTTTATTTACATGGTTTAATATTGGTTATAAGCATTGTTAGAGGACTAGTTATAGTCATCGTTATTTCATGTATTTACTTGTAACTGAAAGGATAATGGGCGGAAGGCCTAATTGATGTCAAAACAGTTAAGGGAAGAGGGTGATGATCCTTCTTGTCAAGTCTCATATGAGTTATCAGTCATTTATGTTATGTCTTCTATTTATCTCCTGTAGATTGCATTGATGCCAAGTGTTTGACAGTGTTATCACTAAACAAATTTCAAAGAAAAGGGTAAGAGATCAGAAATCTTCATCAAATTCAAGCGAGGCAGCTCCTCAATTAAGCAAGGCATTTCCTTCCAGGTTGATTTATCTAAAGCGAATTCAAAGGAGAAAATGTCCAAAGAAAGGGAGATATCATAAGAGCTGAAACAGGACTCAGCCCTAGGGCTAAGGAAACATCATCACAGCTGCATAAAAGTGACAGAGGTAAGGCAGTCATCCCTCAACAGGAGGAATGTAGTTTTGAAGAGTTGAAGAGAAAGTTGAATTTGGCAAATCTTGAAATTGCCAAACGAAAAATAACCTCAAGAAAACATGTAACCAAAGAATCTCATCTCAATAAAATGGAGGCTCTGTGGTCAGTTGTCATGCTCAATACTTCACCTGCAATAAAGGAAATCCCATAGCAAGTAAGGCTAAATCATAATTTTGATAGATTTCCTTTTGAAGTTTACTTTAAAAGGATGGTGTCTATGTTTTCAGTTTTTGAACAATCTCATGGTATATGGGACAGCCATTTCAAAACAAAGGAAAGATCAAGAAATTCAAAGTTTTGGCCTTAAACTATGGTTTTTGTAATTACACAGCAGTTTCGTAGCGCGCTACGAAACTACTATAGGTGATGCCTAATGCACAACAGTTTCGTAGCACGCTACGAAACTGCTGTAGCTTCATATTATGACTTGATGGGCCAGTTTTTGAGAGACAAAGCGGAAATATTTTCAAATGGGAATCTCTACAAAGGATCATTTACAAATTTTCAACATTCAACAATGAAAAAACAAGTAGAAGAAGGACATCTTTGAACTCTAAGCTATATAAAGGTGATCATTATTTCATAGCTTGTTTTTACCAGTCAACTTCTAGAAGAGTTTCTGAGCAATTGAAACCTCTTCTCTAAAAAGTGAAAGAGGTTTTCATTCCTACGCCACTGAAGTACAAAACCTCTTCCACTTGCTTCAAATCTATTATGATCTGGGATAAATGAAAGACCAAACTTGCGCTATGAAACTGTTGTAGATGTAGTTTTTCACAAGCATATTTTTACACCTGTCTTTCAAAGACTCATTATGGGCAGTAGGAAAAATGTTTCAAGAAACCAAGAGAGGTTTGTGTTCAGAAGTGATTGGTTCACAAAATCCTCCTTTAGTTTTTCCAAATAAATTTTTTATGAGAAGTTATGAGCTCTATCCCAAGACCTATTTTTCAGCTAGAACAGAGCAAGGGACAGCTCCTAGTTTCTAGGAACATCAAAAGGATGAGTCATCAAGGGCCAGCTGGAAGGTTATGAGCACCATTAAATTCGAATTCATGGAGTTATAGGTGTCAAATAATGTTTTAAATGTTGAGATAAGGTTGTTGTATTCCTAATAAGGAGTTACACTCCTAGTTGTATTAGGTCCCTATGACTCCTAGTTAGCTGTCTTTTGTATTAAATAGTTAGTTTTAAGTGTCAATAGGTGTCAAATTAAGAGGAATTCGAATTCCCCTCATGCTGGAGGAAGGAATCTACATGGAATCTATATATTGGAGAAGAAGTAATGTACAAAGGGTTGGATATTTATGTAAAAAGCTCTGTTGACAAGCTTATGTAAAGACTCTATTTATTTTGATAATACAGTGAATGGTTTCAGCTGCTCAAGAATCATAGTGACTTCAATGTATGAATTCCTCTTGTTGTCTTTCATGTTGTTTACAGTTTGATGGGTACTTGCTTACTTAGAAATCACATGCTATGTTCTAATTTCCTTCATGTACTCATATATTGTCCTTTTGTATCTGTTGTTCTTTATGAATATTGAAGTCTGAATGCCTTGATTTCCTTGCAAAACCAATTCACTGTTAATGCTTAGTAACATATGACTCCATGAGCCCAATGGATGCTTGTTAATTTGGATCTTACCAGCCTTTTTCCTATTTGTTTTATAGAAGAGTTAGCCATCTCAATCAAAATTGCAAATCTTAAACCCTTTGAGAGAGCCCTCTAAGGCTAAGGAGGCTAAGCCTTAGCTAAAAGATTGGTTTGAAACAGTTACTTGAAGTCTTCCTGGTCTGTAGCCTTCTAGTGCTTGATTTTGAGATAACAGACAGAATGTTAGTCCTGGTTGGGGATGGTCAAGCCTAGTCTTCGAGCCAGTTTTTGGCTGGCAAGTCTTGTTCTCATGTAAATTATGGATTCTGAAAGATACATGGGTGTTTGGGTAGTGACCTAGATTCTAGGCTTGAAAGTGGCACAAATCTCTGAGTTGCATGCATAAGTCTGAGGAGAAAAGTCCCCATATGCACCAATGCCTTGCTGTGGGAGCGTCTAGAGCTTAGAGCGTATTTTATTTCTAAAGGAAATGGTATGTCTTATCAAATTAATTTTCTTATATAGAGCTTATAAATTGATATTCTATGATTTGTTTTCCTCTCTCTCTCTCTCTCTCTGTCTCTCTCTCTCTCTTTCTCTCTCTCTTCTATATATATATATATATATATATTTATATATATATATATATATATATATTATATATAATATATATATATATATAAAGAAGAGAGAGAGAGAGATGAGAGAGAGAGAGAGAGAGAGAGAGAGAGAGATTTTTTAGAAAAAAAAAATTTGATTAATTATTATATCAAAGTTTATATAGTTCATTGTCCACCAATAACATTCATCGTTATCTAAAAATCCATACTTCCACATAGATATAACTAGAATAAAAATAGAACAAAAATAAAAACACATGCAATGTGTGCAATATTTAAGGATCCATATTTGGGCAAACTTTTATAGCCTAAATTTAAGGATCCATATTTGGGAAAAATTTTACAACCTAGATTTTGCAAATGTGCTAATTTTTTGTGCTTTTTCCCAAGAAAAATGATTTTTCCTTTTTTCTTAAAATGATTAGCCAAATTGTCAAGGGCAAAAGTAATTTTCATCAAAAACTACCAAAATTTTATAGGAGACTATATAAAATTATTGCAAAAAATCACCAAGCATTTTACAATTAGCATATCAAGGGATTAGCCATGGTGTTTACACTCTGAGAAAGAATTCCATCTTTATATTTTCCATACCATATTTTTCTTATCATAACCTCTTTAGTTTCTTGATAAACATTTGAAAATTTGAACTAATTGGGAACCTTATGTTTCTTAAATGTCAACCACAAATTTTTGGGTATACTTTTCTTAAAATATCTAACTTCGTAATGATTAGAAATTATTTTTAGAAATTTTGATTCCTGTACGAACTAAAATAAATTTATACAATAGGATTTGGGCCAATCATCTTAGAAAAATGGACATTGGTATTTTTTTTGGAAAATATAACGGAATTAGCGCATTGGAAAATTTCCTCAAGTTCTTGAGATCATCATTCATTGTGTTATTATCATTCTATCCTCAAAGGGTGATGTTTAGAATTCCAAAGCTTCTATCCTCTTTTTCTACATTTGGCTCAACTTCCTCTTCCCTCTTTTGGAAGGCAAAGGAGTATGATAATCAACTAGGGGAGGAGCCAATGGAGTAGAGGGATAGCGTATCTTTACTTGTGTCTAATATGACACTTTTAGTCCATAATCCTTCCTATATCGATATCTTATATCACTAATTTTGGCTATGACATTTGAGTAGGGGTCATCATGTCGCTTTTTCCTTCAGTAGATGGGGCAAGGCCAACTGCACTAGGTCCTTTGCTACTCTCTACTAAATCATATAAATACCTTCTAGTGCTCTTAATGGGTCTACGAGGAGACTTTTATGGGCTCCTTGCTCATTAGGTGGGCTTCCTCCATTGCTCCATCTCACCATTTTGGTTTCTTATGTGATTTTCTTTGCCATCTTGCTTTTGTGTATTTGACAAATAGGGTTTCCTACATCTCATTTTTCAAAGTGAATGCTACACAAGAAAGGAACATGCTTGTAATTGATAAATTTCATATGGGTATAGTATTTAGCAATTAACTTGATCTCTTTGAGGAAGCACTGGATGAAATCTATGTCTATGCATATTCAATCATAAGGGTTTATATGCCACTCTTTTTTTTTCCATGTCACTAAAATGGAACTTACTAAGAAAATCTTTGATCCCTTGTATTGAAACACATATAAAAAATTATAAAGGTATATTTTCCATCATATTGAAACTAAAGTGGTGGAGAGTGAATTCATTCTTCAATATAAACTTGCCTTCCACAACTACATGAAAAGAATTAGCTTGCCCCAAAAATAAGTCTCCCCAAATCTCAACTCTAGAGTCAGGGAGAAATATGGATGTTTTCTAGATAGAATTACATAATAAAAAATATATATTATATGCATGCAAATGAATATATAAATATTTATATCCAATTCCCAAGTAGCTATAATCAATTTGTTCAAATTGGGTATCTTGGGTTCAAAGTCTCTAATTATGCACACAAATGCATTTTCCATGAAGATTGGCTAGTAAATATGCATACAAGTTCATTATATTTTGAAAAAAAATCATCTTAGCCAATGAAATCTTCCATGGCGATGGATAGTTTTGGATCTTCATTAATTATTCACACTAAAGGAAGATTAGTTTTAGAGGATGAAACCATCAAGAAGATATCATGATGCAATGGATCATCTATCATTAAGAACTGATAGGTTTGCGAGTTCATTAACTATTTGTGCTCAAGAATACTTGGGCTCAACTAATGAAACCCATAAGAATACACCTTGAAGTAATGTATCATTGAAAAAGGTCCTTTGTTATGTAATCAGATAAAAAATCAGATGAAGATATAGATCAATGACTTGAAAATAATCCTCTTCGAGGGGGAAACCTCCTTTTGCATCACATAAATGAAGAATTCTTGGATGATACCTCCTTGGAATATATAGGAGTCTAAAGGGTCACAATATAATCAAGGTCTACGTAACAATAATAATGTAAGGGAAAAACAATAACAATAGTGGGCTACTATGGGCCACAACAATAACAATAGTGAGCTTCTATGGGCCACAACAATAACAATAGGGATGCTACATGGGCACAACAATAACAATATGGGAGATACACTAGTATTATAAGGACCTAACATGCCTCTCTCCTTCAAAAAAATGGTGTCCTCAACGTTATAATAGTTTTGGATGCTTCTATATAAAATACTCATCCTCTCATATGGAATCTTCAACAGGTAATTCCTTCCACTTAATGAGATACTTTGAAATTGATTTATTATGTAGTTGTCGGGTTCTTGTTTCCATGACTACTTCAAGCTCTAATGTGACTTTTCCTTCCTCGTTAATTTTTTGCAGCATTTTTTGAATTGGGAGGTTTTCGCCTAGAACCTTCTTTAAGCATGAAACATGGAAAATTGGGTGTACTTGGGAAGTTTTAGGCAACTCCAATTAGTATTCCATAGTACTAATATTTTACAACATCTTGTAAGGACCATATAGCTTGGGTGATAATTTATTATCCTCCTTAGCTTTCTTTAGGGATGTTTGTTTGTATGGTTATAGCCATAAAAATAACCAATCAGTTTGTGTGGTATTGATGCCTTTGTTCTCATAAATTGATTGTCACTTTCACATTTTTTTTGTAGAGAAATGGTAGAAACTTATGAGGTAACAAAGAGAAATACCTTCTTTAGCCAATTGATAAATCTCAAACAAAATGGTTCAATAGTGGGGCATATTAAGGACTTCCAAAGATTGAATATCAAGGTAACTTATATTCTATAGGAGCATACAATTGATGTCTTAATAGGGACTTTAAATGATAAAATCCAATATGAGGCTCAGTTTTGGGAACATAAGTCATTATAAAATGCATTTAGGATGGGAAAAAAAGTTGAAAGAAAAAGTATGGCAACAAGGAGGTCTACCACTTAGAACTATAAAGATAGAAGTGTTGTTTCTCTTAGGCTACCATATCGAATACACTAAAGGTCATAAGTGTTCTAAGAAGAAATTATTTTACATAGATTGAGGAGAGGACGAAGAAAAGGAACAAGAAACATTAAAACAAGAGGATATACACTAGGACCCAACCCCAAAGAAAGAATAAATGAATCCGACATTATCTTGTAATGCATTGGTAGCAATCACCACTCCTAAAAATCTTAATATAGAAGGATATATTAAAAATAAAAATTTAATATTGTTGATTGATTCAGGTAATACCCATACTTTTATTCATTGTAAGATAACTGAGGAATTGAATTTCTTTTAATATCTAACATTAGAGTTTCAAGCGATGGTTGCAAATGGAGGAACTATAAATTTCTCAGGGAAGTTCCATAATATTAACTAAGCATGGGGGAATATATATTGAATATTCCAATAATTTCCATTCCAATGGGTGGTGTTGATGTTGTATTAGGAGTCCAATGGTTACAATCTTTCGGGACAACAAATTTTAACTTTCAAGAACTTATCTTGGTTTTTTTTTTGGCAAGGAAAGTAAATTAAATTAAGGGGTATTACAGGGAAACATGAGACGATAACCAACTCTAATAGCATGAAAATGATTTTTTATAAAGGGAAATGAGGTGTAATTTCACAATTATGTACCTAGATGTTCAAACATCAAAACCATCCATTTCTCTAAAATTCAAAAGATTCATAGACAATCATTCCAAGGTATTTGAGACTCCCAAAGGTCTCCCACCTATTCATGATCATGATCATACTACTAACTTCACTCCAGGAGGTGTTACTCCAAAAATTGGGCCTTACAAATATCACTATGTGGAAAAGAGAGAAATTGAACATATGGTTGCAAAAATGCTTGAGTAATGTATAATTCAACCTAGACAAAGTTCTTTCTCTTCACTAGTGGTATTGGTCCCAAGAACTATGGACCATGGCATATGTGTCCATATTATAGATATCTCAACAAGCTCACTATTAAAGATAAATTTCCCATTTATATCATTAATGAATTTTTGGATGAATTACATGGAGTAATTTACTTGACCAAGTTGGATCTTTCATTCCATATATCATCAAATTAAAATTAAGAGAGAATACATTCCAAAAATAGCATTCAGAAGTCACGAAGGTGATTATGAATTTTCGGTCACACCTTTTGGCCTTACAAATCGACCTTCCACATTTCAAGGTTTGATGAATTCCACTTTCAAACCCTTTCTTAGAAACTTTGTGTTAGTATTTTTTGATGATATACTAATCTACAACAAGTCTTTGAAATATCATGTTTAACATATTGACATGGTGCTTAAACTATTGGAAGAGACAAACATGTATGCAAAACCATCCAAATGTTTCTTTGGGGTACAAGAGGTGGAATATTTGGGTCATATTTTATCTCATGAGGGTCTTAAGGTAGGCCCTAACAAAATTAAAGCCATAAAGGGATGCAAAATCCCCACAAGCCTAAAGCATCTCTGAGGATTTCTTGAGTTGACCCTAAAGCTCTGATACCAAATATTATGTAACCAAATCAAGAAAGAAAAGAAAAGATATATCAATAACTTGAAAATAATCCTCTTTGATGGTGAAATCTCCTTTTACATCACATAAATGAATAATTCTTGGATGATCCAAATGACAAGACCTCCTTGGTATATATAGGAGTCTAAAGGGTCACAATATAATCAATGCCTACATAAAAATAATAATCTAAGGGTGCAACAATAAAAATTGTGGGCTTCTATGGGGCACAACAATAATGATATAGGTTCTAAATTGGCACAAAAATAACAATATGGCAGCTACATTAGTATTATAGTGATCTAACATCCTCTTCATTCTTTCAGAGAAAACCAAAGTTTTACATGTTTAACTAAGATGGAGGGAAAGGATCTAAATGTGATGGATTGAGTTTCAGGGAAAGATGGAAATGGCCAAAATGATCATTTTGCATACCTTATGACCAATGTTCGCTCTCTTACCAAAGGAATAATAACAAGGCCTCGAGATTTCTCCCATCGTTGCTATTGGTAGTGGTATAGGATGTTGGGTCTAGTTGGGATGCTTAAGGAAACCTAAATAAGTACCCGGAATAAGTGTTTGTACTATGGTGACCACTCAGGGATGTCCTGCTACTATAAATAACTACAATTTAGGAGAGGATATCCATGGATATGATGGAGAGCCTAGAAATTATTTTATCTTGAAAATGGCCAACTAATTTATAGGTGGTGATGATGCAATGAGGGCTTTCAATGTAGAAATTATATATTGTAAACCATAGTTATAAAACCCATTGAATGAAGAAAATAAGCAACTAAATAACTCCTCAAAATATCGGCCACTCATATTACCCTATATTTTATGGTTGAATAGTCACATTTTTTTTTTTTTTTTTGCATTGCATCAAGAGTCCGAAGTTGTTTTCAGGATGCTTCCTTTTCTACGCTCACCCTAGGTAATTTGACAAAGTAAATATAGATATTATTAACATGCATGCACTTGAAATATTTGGTGCTATGTGGTTCTTTAGATATGATATCTTCACAAGAAATAACTCCACTTGCTACTCCTTCCATAGGAATCGTGTTTCCCCAAAGTAAAAGTTAGCTAACATAATAAAGTGATATCAAGGATGTGTAGGATTCCTTATACTCTCAAAGAACTATGTCACCAACATATTTTCTTATCCCCTCCATGGTACTTAGATTTTCAATAAACCTTAGCAACTAAGTATTCTATTCATCACGCACTTCGTGCACAAATACTGCCATAGGTTAACTAAAGGGAGACACTTCACAAAATATTTTCAAACTTTTTTACCACAACCTTCCCACCAAGATTTGACTTCACATTTTATGCTTTAGTTAAATTGAAGTGGAGGTATTTCATTTATAAGTAGCCTTCACCTTGTCTTTTACCTTAATAATTTTATTTAAGGGTATAAATCCATATGCATTGACATTGGGGTATAAATCAATTGTCAACATTTGCAAGGTATGTGGCATGGAATGTTCATTTGTG
Source organism: Pinus taeda (assembly GCA_000404065.3). NCBI lineage: Eukaryota > Viridiplantae > Streptophyta > Pinopsida > Pinales > Pinaceae > Pinus > Pinus taeda. The sequence continues at coordinate 61,208 of APFE030815209.1, read as the reverse complement.
AGACACATAGAGATATTGTATTTTATTTTAATTGTTTCCTAAAGGTTCATACTAATTTACTACTCTTACATTAGGTGGGTGACATCCAATGAGATACATGAATGTGAAGTGCCAAAATGGAAGAAGGAAATTGCAGAAATTGTATGTGTATTTGAGAAGGAGCTCCCTACAAGTTTCATGGACCTACAAGTCCATTTACTTATACACCTAGTCATTAACATGGAACTGGTTGGCGTCGTATCAATGAGGTGGATGTTTTTATTTGAGAGGCACATGAAAACTGTAAAAGGATATATCTGAAAAAGACACATCTAGAGGGTTACATGCCTTAAGGGTATGTATTGAATGAATCATTTTCTTCCAATGTGAATTCCTTAGTAAGGATTTCTAAGATGGGTCACACTTCTAGGATGAATAAAAACCATCAGAATATTATTGATGGATAAAAACCACAATGTAATGGTGTTGAAGTAGAAATTAGTAAGTAAAGTCATGATCCAGTGTGGTTGTTTTCCTTGCAATCATTAATTTTATCTGTAATTTTTTTTTTAAATTAACAGCATGGCCTTTGGAGTTTGAAATAAAAATGTTTACATGTAATGGGTGCAGACAGAAGTTCTATACTTGACAAGTTCATTCTGTAACACATGGACTTTATGAACAAATGGATTGATTTGTATGATAAAAAAGAGAAGAAGTGTTAGCAGCAAGGAGAAATTTTATTATATCGAACCCAAGGAGTACCCCATTTCCTAATGATTTGCAAGGGGATTTGGTAAAAAAATTTCACACTAGAATGGGTTACTCAACAAATTCAAAATTAAATAAAAAATGTAGGTATAGGTTCAAACATAACAAAATATAAAATTAACATTTCTAGTGGATGTGGAAGAAAGGTATAGTTGAAATCTTACAAAATGTTGTATATATATATATACACACACACGCGCGCGCGCGCGCGATTGTTGGGCACCTTGTGCTGGTGTTTATTCACATTCGACATGTGATGCTTAGTATGTGTTGGAGTAAAATTATTCTAACTTTGAGATTGAGTCTAGGAACCCAATATTTTTTATAAAAAGAACTATAACCATGTAGCTATAACTATAAATATATATAACCATGTACATGAACCCAATGTATAACAATAGCCTTTAAAAATTTTGACCCCAATTATTTTTTTGCAAAAATTTATAAAAATCGTAATAGGTGATAAGAAACCCTTAAAAATATATAACTAGTAATGTATATGATCAATAACTTAATCCCATATATATACATATTCTCTAAATCTTATATGTCTATATGGGAATGAGGAATGGTGACAATGAGACTGCATGATAAACATTGATGAATATGTTGACAATATCAAAGATTATGTGGGGATGTCAAGCATCCTTAAGTCTTGAAACCCTTGCACACCGTCAAGGCATATGCCTAGTCTAACCATGTCAAATTTTGATGCATACAAGAACAGTTTGAAGAAATTTAAATGTTTGCCCCATTCACTGCTCATTGTGCAATGTCGGTGGACGACATTGGTGAAGGGTGTTCTAGAAGACATTCAATGACATTTCAAGAAAGTTTTGACAAATATTCCTTGTATAGGAATGAGAAATGATGACAATGAGAATAAATGATGAAGATTGATGAAAATGAGGATGATCTCAAAGATTATGCGAGGACGTCACTCATCCTTGAGTCTTGAAACCATCACATACCATCAAGTCATTTTTCTACTCTAACCATGTCAAATTTTGACACATACATGAATAATTTGAAGAAATATCAATGTTGGCCCCATTCACTGCTCACTGTGCAATGTCGATGGATGACATTGATGATGGATATGTTCGAAGACATTCCATGACATTTCAAGAGAGTTACAAAAAATATTCCATATATGGGAATGACGAATGTGTAGGTTTTAACCCCGTACAGAAATTACTTGCATATGAATTCTAAAAGACCAAAAATAAACAATGGTGAGAGCAGAAAACATAAAACAAATATACAGAAAGATTTTCCCCTTAATCCCAAAACCAAGACTACCAGATTGATTTTTCATTATATTCCTTTCAATGTTGTAATACATATATATACATGTCAAAGCATCCATAAACCCCAATCCATTAACCCTGGATTAGAACATAACCGTAGTTCCCTTGACCGGATCTACAAAATACCATGGACCAAAAACCATCCTGCCCAAAACCATGTGCGAAATCCATGCAAAAAACCATAGGTAGGTCTGCCCACCTAATATAGGGTCCAAAAAAATTTCCCCGAGCGCTACTACCACCCCCTGTGACCCCCTAGCTGTGCCCGATGCAAGGAAGGGGGATCTAGCCGCCCCCCTTGTAACCCCCCCGCTTAACTACTGGGGCTAGTCATGGAAATAATATAATATAACCGAATAGAATGATGAAAATGAGACTGCATGATGAACGTCGATGTAAACAAGGATGATCTCAAAGATTATACAGAGACATCAAGCATCCTTAAGTCTTGAAACCCTCGCATATTGTCAAGACATGTGTCTAGTTTATGACCATGTCAAATTTGACACATACAAGAATAGTTTGAATTAATTTCAACGTTAGCCCCATTCACTACTCATCATGCGACATCAGTGGATGGCATTGGTGATGGATGTGTTAGAAGACATTACATGACATTTCAAGAGATTTCTGATAAAGCCCTAAATCCCCTAACCCCTAAGCCCGCATTGACGTTTAAATCCTTAAGCCCTAATCCCTAAAGCACCATTAGATAATTTTATAGGTTTAAAATGGGCCTCCTAAGAAATATTATAAAATAATGTGGAAATAATAAAATAAGATTACATTACACATCAAATTTTAGAGGGAAAAAATAGAAAAACTACTTTTTCAACTCTTATTTTCAACTTATCTCTCAACAGTTTTAGTCAAATTTCAAATAGGAGCACTCATTGGATGCCAGATTTAATTCCTCATACAAGGAGTACCCATGTTGCATACTCTTGATGGACCCTGTTACATGAAAAATGAGAAATACATGAAAAAATGTAATTGCAATCATGTTTTTTTTTATGTATTTCTCATTTTTCATGTAATCAAAAATATGCAACATAAGTATTGGTTGGATGAGGAATTAAATTATACATCCAATGGGTGATCCCACTCAAAATTTGAGTAAAATAATATGGAGATAAGTTGAAAATATGAGTGGAAAAGTAGTTTATTTATTTATTTTAATCTTTTTACTTTTTTACTCCAAAAATGGAGATTAATCCCCCATTGTTGACATCATCATCTTTAATCCTATTGGTTCTTATAAATTTGATATTTTTTATACATTTTTGTTTTGACACTTGTTTTAGACGATAAATTTTTTGAAATGCCTTAATCCATCAACCCTAGTTAACCACTAATCCCTAAACACAAAAGCCCTAAATCCCCTAACCCCTAAGACATCAACCATTACACACTTAAACCCTAATTCCTTAATCCATAAGCACCTCTGCCATAAGAAGTTAAACATTAATCCCTTAACGTATAATCCCTAATCCATTAACCATTAAACTACATAACTCATAAGTGCCAAATCCCTTAGCTCTTAACCCTTAATCCCTTAAACCCTAATTCCTAATCCCTTAACCCTTAATCCTTATACTCGAAATCACTAAATCCCATAACCCTCAAAGCCCCTATCCAATTAACCCACAACACCTCAATTATTTAACTATTTAGGAACATAAGGCTCTAAATATGGTGCTAAAAAAATTAGAAAACAAGGCATAAATCTAGGCACTAAATGGGGAGCTAAATACAATGTAATATCTGGCATAAATTTTTAGCACAATTTCCAGAGTAAATATGGTGTAATTTCTAGCATAAATTTTTGGCGCCATTACTTACATAATTTCCAGTAAAATTTCTGGTGGTATTTTCACCTAATTTAGTGACTAGATGTTTTGGTCGGTGAAAACAATGCCAAAAATAGTGCCATTTCGATAAATAACACCGAATTTATTAAAAATTTGGAGAAAAATACACTAAAATATTCCTTGGAAGACAAAAGAGCGACTAAAACTAGAGCTAATCATAGGTATTTGTTGTAGTATATGTCTTAGTTGGTCCTTTCACTCCATGAGAATGAGCTCTGAAATAGGAAAAATTGATCACTTCAAGATTACTTTCGTTCGTGGAGGTTGGTCACTTCTGGGTAATTTGTGAAGTCACACTTCATTTTCATAGTCTCGTTTCAAGTTTTAAAGTTGTTTAAGGAATCTTCTTTCTTTTCCTCCTAATCTGAGTACAATAATGTTCCATTGCAAGTTGTCTTTCTCCAATTGTTTTATGGTGTGGGTCGTTCACTGCACATCTCTTGAAGATTTGTCTTTTAGGGAAATGAATCCCTTAACCCAACCATCTTACTTAATGTGGTTTTCCATGAATGTTAACTCGTTTTCCTTGTGGCTTCAGTTTGGAGTACTTTCCTATTCATATTCTCAGTTTCTTCAACAATTTTTAAGTTTACTTATTTAGGAAGGGTTACAAAAGTTTCAACTTCCTCCCAAAGAATACTTATAGCTGAAAACTTGTAACCCTAATCCTATATTTTCTTCCTTTTAATGGTATTTCTTTGGTCGTGAGCCCTACTAACAAGTTTTCTTATTTTGGAAATTACTAGTTAGATTCACTTTTATTCTCGTGAACCCAGGATTTTTCTTCAAATGTCTACCATCTATTTGCATATGATTCTTATAGGTTCTAATACATTCCTTTTATAGTTTTATATTACTCAACATTACTGAGAAGGCCAATACAAAACATTAGAATAACAATGTGTAACCCCCAGCGATAAAAATAGATCCCTATTTTTAATGGATTCTTTTTGCTTTCTTTTTCTTTTTCGGGAAAGGTTGTCATGCATACATGGAGAAATTGCCTAGTTCTGGAGTGAACTGGGCAACTTGTCGGCACATGTATTGGACAATAGATGATGGAATGCTTCTGTGAAATTCCTGGGTTAAGTGGCTCTGGATGCCTCTCATGCTCTACGCAATTTACTAGGTAAAGACAAGTTGTCAGCTGGTTCTGCGCAATTTATGAGTTGAAGCTCACTGTCAAGATGTTCTGCGTAATTTTGGAGAGAAAGGATGACTGTCAGGCTTCTCTACACAATTTTTGAGAGAAAGGAAGACTGCCTAGCTACTTTGCACATTTCCTGAGAGAAATGTAGGCTTCCATCTAGGACGGTGTAGTTTTCCAAGACAACACAAGAACTGGATGTGAACCATTCACAAGGTCAGCTTGTGGTTAGTTAGCAAAGTATGTAAGCAAACACAAGCTGCAAAGTGAAAGATAAACTTGAATGAAGCACAAGTACCTCAGTAGTGCAAGACAAGGTACTAAGATTTTGAGGAGGGAGGCTCCAAAACAAAGCGAAGGAAACATTTTGGAGGGTAGTCGTAGCCGCTACAACAACACCAAACATTTTAAATATAGAATAATGCAAACTCTAACTCTCCTTTCCTCATGCAAACTAAGACTTCACACTTTAACTAAACTTTTCTAACTTTCCTTTAACTTAACTCAACATTTTTCTTTTATTTCACTTAACTTATCTAGATAAAGCGTTAACCTCCTAACTATGTCTCACTTGACTTCTAATATTAGACTCGAATTTCTTTTGTTAACTTAACTCTACTCTTCATTCATTGCATGCATATGACAGTGACTACTATTTATAAAACTCCCCCTTAATTATGACCATGTGACTCAACCTTAACTTAATTATGACTCAACTATGCATGTTATGATTACAATAAAAAATTGACTCAAAAAAAAATTTACGATGCAATTTTTTATTTTTCATTTTTCATTTCTTCCATATTCTATACCTTTGGAACTGCTTCATTTTTAGTTGCACTTTTTTGATGTAAACTCCATATTTCTTTGCTTATTGATACTGCAATTTTTCTTTGACTTCTTTTATATTTCTTCTAAAAAACAATTTAGGATTTTAGAGCCTATCTTTTATAGCTTCCTCTTGAAAGATTCATTCACTCATGGACTACTACCACAACTCTTCATCTTAAAATGATGTCCATGCTTCTTCCACTTCATCTTCTTGATCTTCTTTTTGCCATATTTCTTGATAGTAGAATTTGATCTCTTCTTTACTCCATTGTTGAAATATTGTTTCAATTATTTCTTCTTCGTCTTTAGAAACTTCCATGCCCTTTCCTACATCTTTTTATTCATCTTTTCTTTCAACTATAACTATAACTGGATTGTTGTCCTGTCTACTTGCACATTCAAAATTAATGTTAAAAACATCCTCATTATGCTCTGCATTGAGAGCTTTCTTTGATTCTTTTTTCTTGTGTTCCTCTTCAACTACATTGAGGCTATCTTCCAGCGTTATGATGTTAATGGAAATTCTCATCAAAAACTCATGAATCATTTTACCCTCTTCTTAATCATCAATTGCTGCTAGATCGCACACTGTTTCATGAGAAATTCTAATTATTGCTTCATAACTTACTAGTACAGTGATAGATTCAACCTACAATTCTTCATAAAACATGTCACTTTCCTTATTTCCACAATCAGTCCTTGTTTCAAAAAAGAGACCACAAATTTCATCAACATAATTTTCATCCACTCTGTGGTGAGATATCTGAGCATGCATGTGCTCATTAACAATTTCAACCTCACTAAATTCATCATTTGTTGTTGGATTCATGAGAGATGCACTTTCAACTCTACAAACCATTACTTCTTATGAAAAATGTATTTTTTATTCTCAAAATTAAATGCCTCAAAATTTGATGAAAATAGTTCATCATCAACTACAATCATATGAACTAGATCATTCATGTTATTCATTTTTTTATTGGAAGCTTCACCATAATCAACAAGGTCTATTATTGGATTCACCAATTCACAACTCATTTTGCAGTCACCATCCACATGTGTCTCATCATAATGAGATTCACCATCATCTTCATGATCCTTGTTACGGTGAGGTTCTCGAGAATCTATATTCTCTTGCTCTACTTCACATGTAGAGGCTTCAAATTCTCACTATACAATATTTTTTGTGTCTTATTCATCCCTATGCACGTGTGCATGACGATTTTCACTTTTATAGTCTTTTTTACCATCATCCATATTTGAGTAGGATTCTCCAAGCTTTGTTTTCCTCTTAGAGTCTTTCTCATTTACTATCAAACCTGTAGCTGTCTTTCTATTGATTCTTCAATAGACTATAATAGAATTTGTTGTTGTATGTCACTTTCCTTTATACCAAATTCTACTTCTAGGGTCTTCCATGCTTCCTAGGAAGATGTAGCTTTTGCTACCTTGCATAAGGACATCTCATCCAATGCATGTTTTATAAGATCCAATACTAAGGCATCATGTACAGTGTATGTACATCATCATACAGGTTATTAGACCGATACTCAATCAACTCTTTGCCTCGAATAAAAGTTTTCATTTTCACAGTTCCCAAAAATTAAATTTTTTACCAGTAAATTTTGGAAGTGTTACCAGATCTATCCTGATCCATTCATCCTCGAATTGTTCTACTTCATCTACTTGTCTTTTAGATGCCTCGATTGTGGTGAGAACCTCTATGATCTCTTCAAAATACTTTGTCTCTTCCTTTCAATTTCTTTTCTCGATTTGATTTAGTCTTGCTTTGTGACCCATGACTATCATCTTTCATTTGTCTTTTGTCTTCTTTCCTTATTGTGTCATCCTTCTAGAAATGAAAACGCATAGACTTGATTATCTTTAAACATTTTAAACTTCACTTTAACGATGGCTACCAACAACTACTAGCAACTTTGCTAAGCTCTTCTACGCAGACTCTTATGGAGGATCATGGCTACATTTTACGATGGACGCTCATTCTTTCGTCAATGGTGGTGGATCTTTCCGCTTGATATGGTGGTGGCTCTATAGGCTACTCACCCTAATATTTTAGTAGTTGGGTTTAGAAACTCTTAACGAGCTCTATTTTCTACTTATGGATTGAACCTTATGTTTTTTAAATGCCAGCCACAAATTTTTGGGTATACTTTTGTTAAAATATCCAACTTCGTAATGAATAGAAATTATTTTTAGAAGTTTCAGTTCCTATACAAACTAAAATAAATTTATATAATAGGATTTGGGCCAATCATCTTAGAAAAATGGACATTGGTATTATTTTTGGAAAATATAATGGAATTAGCCCATTGGAGAATTTCCTCAAGTTCTTGAGATCGTCATTCATTGTGTTATTATCATTCTATCCTCAAAGGGTGATGTTTATAATTCCCAAGATCCTATCCTGTTTTTATACATTCGGCTCTACTTCCTCTTCCCTCTTTTGGAAAGCAAAGGAGTATGATAATCAGCGAGGGGAGGAGCCAATGGAGTAGAGGGATGGGGTATCTGTACTTGTGTCTAATACGACACTTTTAGCCCATAATCATTCCTATATCGAGATTTTATATCACTAATTTTGGCCATGACTTTTGAATAGGGGTCATCATGTCCCTTCTTCCTTCAGTAGATGAGGCAAGGCCAACTGCACTAGGTCCTTTGCTACTCTCTACTAAATCATATAAATACCTTCTTGTGCTCTTAATGGGTCTACGAGGCAACTTTTATGGGTTCCTTTCTCATTAGGTGGACTTCCTCCATTGCTCCATCTCACCATTTTGGTTTCTTATGTGATTTTCTTGGCCATATTTCTTTTGTTTATTTGATAAATAAGGTTTGCTACATCTCATTTTTCAAAGTGAATGTTACACAAGAATGGAACAAGCTTGTAATTGATAAATTTCATATGGGTATAGTATTTAGAAATTAACTTGATCTCTTTGAGGAAGCACTATATGAAATCTATGTCTATGCATATTCAAGAATAAGGGTTTATATGCCACTCTTTTTTTCCATATCACTAAAATGGAACTTACTAAGAAAATCTTTGATCCCTTGTATTGAAACACATATAAAAAATTATAAAGATATATTTCCATCATATTGAAACTAGAGTGGCGGAGAGTGAATTCATTCTTGGATATAAACTTATATTCCACAACTCCATGAAAAGAACTAGCCTGCCCCAAAAATAAGTCTCCCCAACTATCAACTTTGGAGTTAGGGATTAAATATGGATGCTTTCCAGATAGAATTGCATGATAAAAAAAAGAATTACATGCATGCAAATGAATATATAAATATTTATATCCAATTCCCAAGTAACTATAATAAATTTGTTCAAATTGGATATCTTGGGTTAAAAGTCTCTAATTATGCACACAAATGCATATTCCATGAATATTGGCTAGTAAATATGCATACAAGTTCATTATATTAAAAAAAAATCATCTTAGCCAATAAAATCTTCCATGGCGATGGATAGTTTTGGATATTCATTAATTCTTCACACTAAAGGAAGATTGGTTTTAGAGGATGAAACAATCAAGAATATATCGTGAGGCAATGGATCTCTATCATTGAGAACTGATAGGTTTGGAAATCCATTAACTATTTGTGCTCGAAAATACTTGGGCTCAACTAATGAAACCCTTAAGAATACACCTTGAAGTAATGTATCATCGAAATAGGTCCTCTGTTATGTAAACAGATCACAAAGCAGAAGAAAATATAGATCAATGACTTGAAAATAAACCTCTTCGAGGGGGAAACCTCCTTTTGCATCACATAAATGAAGAATTCTTGGATGATACCTCCTTGGAATATATAGGAGTCTAAAGGGTCACAATATAATCAGGGCCTACATGACTATAATAATGTAAGGGAAAAACAATAACAATAGTGGGCTTCTATGAGCCACAAAAACAATATGGATGCACATGGGCACAATGATAACAATATGGGAGATACACTAGTATAATAAGGACCTAACATGCCCCTCTCCTTCAAAAAAATGGTGTATTCAATGTTAGAATAGTTTTGGATGCTTATATATAAAATACTCATCCTCCCATGTGGAACCTTCAACAGGTAAGTTCTTCCACTTAATGAGATACTTTGAAATTGATTTATTATGTAGTTGTCGGGTTCTTATTTCCATGACTTCTTCAGGCTTCAATGTGACTTTTCACCTAGAACCTTATTTAAGCATGAAACATGGAAAATTGGGTGTACTTGGGAAGTTGTAGGCAACTCCAATTAGTATTCCATAGTACTAATATTTTATGACACCTTGTAAGGACCATATTACTTGGGTGATAATTTATTATCCTCCTTAGCTTGCTTAAGGGATGTTTGTTTGTATGGTTATAGCCATAAAAATAACCAATCAGTTTGTGTGGTATTGATGCCTTTGTTCTCATAAATTAATTGTCACTTGCACATTTTTTACGAAGGAATGGTAGAAAATTATGAGGGAACAAAGAGAAATACCTTCTTTAGCCAATTGATAAATCTCAAACAAAATGGTTCAATAGTGGATCATATTGAGGACTTCCAAAGATTGAATATCAACATAACTAATATTATATAGGAACATAGATTGATGTCTTAATAGGGACTTTAAATGATAACATCCAATATGAGGTTCACTTTTGGAAACATAAGTCATTATAAAATGCATTCATGGTGGGAAAAAAAGTTGAAAGAAAAAGTATGGCAGCAAGGAGGTCTACCACTCACAACCATAAATATAGAAATGTTGTTGCTCTTAGGCTACCATATCAAATACACTAAAGGTCATAATTGTTCTAAGAAGAAATTAATTTACATATATTGAGGAGAGGATGAAGAAAAGGAACAAGAAACATTAAAAGAAGAGGATATACACTAGGATCCAACCCCAAAGAAAGAAGAAATGAATCAGACATTATCTTGTAATGCATTGATAGGAATCACCACTCCTAAAAATCTTAATATAGAAGGATATATTAAGAATAAAAAGGTAATATTTTTTATTGATTTAGCTAATGCCCATACTTTTATTCATTGTAAGATAATCGAGGAATTGAATTTGTTTTAATATCTAATATTAGAGTTTCAAGCGATGGTTGCAAATGGAGGAAATATAAATTTCTCAGGGAAGTTTCATAATATTAACTAACCATGGGGGAATATATATTGAATTCCAATGATTTCCATTCTAATGGGTGGTTTTGATGTTGTATTAGGAGTCCAATGGTTACAATCTTTCGGGACGACAAATTTTAACTTTCAAGAACTTTTCTTGATTTTTTTTTCACAAACAAAGGAAATTAAATTAAGGGTTATTACAAGGAAACATGAGACGATAACCAACTCTAATAACATGACAAGGATTTTTTATAAAGGGAAATGAGGTTTAATTTCATGTTTATGTACACTAGATGTTCAAACATCAAAATCATCAATTTCTCTAAAATTCAAAAGATTCATAGACAATCATTCCAAGGTATTTGAGACTCCCAAAGGTCTTCAACCTATTCATGATCATGATCATGCTACTCACTTCACTCCATGAGGTGTTACTCCAAAAATCAGGCCTTACAGATATCCCTATGCCGAAAAGAGAGAAATTGAACATATGGTTGCAGAAATGCTTGAGGAATGTATAATTCAACCTAGACAAATCTCTTTCTCTTCTCTAGTAGTATTGGTCCACAAGAACTATGGATCATGGCATACGTGTCCAAATTATAGAGATCTCAACAAGCTCACTATTTAAAGATAAATTTCCCATTTATATCATTGATGAATTGTTGGATGAATTACATGGAGTAATTTACTTCACCAAGTTGGATCTTTCATTCCATAGATCATCAAATTAAAATGAAGAGAGAAGGCATTCCAAAAATAACATTCAGATGACACGAAGGTCATTATGAATTTTTGGTCATGCCTTTTGGCCTTGCTAATCTACCTTCCACATTTCAAGGTTTGATAAATTCCACTTTCAAACCCTTTCTTAGAAACTTTGTGTTAGTATTTTTTGATGATATACAAATATAAAACAAGTCTTGGAAAGATCATGTTCAACATGTGGAGAGGGTACTTAAACTATTGGAAGAGAAAAACATGTATGAAAAACCATACAAATGTTTCTTTGGGGTACAAGAGGTGGAATATTTGGGTTATATTGTATTTCATTAGGTTCTTAAGGTAGGCCCTAACAAAATTAAAGCCATAAAGGAATGTAAAAACCCCACAATCCTAAGGCATCTTTGAGGATTTCTCGAGTTGACCCTAAGCTCTCATATCAAATATTATGTAACCAAATAAAAAAATAGAAGAAAAGATAGATCAATAACTTGAAAATAATGTTGAAAATAGTAACAAGAAATGCTATAAATAACATTTCAGGTACTAGTGTTGGATATAGCAACAAGGAATGATAAAATAGAAATGCTAAAAATATCATTGCTATAAATAACGTTTCGGGATACATTTCAATTTTAGTTATTCCCTGAACTAAAATTGAGAATTAAAATTAGAATTTGATCTTAGCAGTTGTTTGTAAAATAATTAATTAATTCATCTTGAGTTAATTAGTTGTATAAAATCAAACATGAAGTCTATGTGATGACATGCAACAGTTTCCCTTTTGATTGAGGAAGTTATCCCTTGATTAAGGAGATCAGGATGAGTTGTACTTTGAGTTGTAATTAGTTAGCTCAGTTAACTGAGTTAAGTCCAATTAGATTAGTTCCAATAGTTTGTGGAACTAATTGTGAGTTCAGTTAGTTAATGCATGCTTGCATGTAACTACTGCACTTTAGATAACTGGATATTCTCTCATAAATAACTCATGCATGTCAGTGTAATCAGAGAGCTAGTTGAGATCAAAGGAAGGGAGAGTGTACTATCAGTTGGAGGAATTTTCCTATACAGGAAACTCATCCATGCAGAAGGAATTATCTCCTTCAGGATTGCGTAGTTATTTTAGTGTTTAGTGAGTTGTGTGAGAGGTGAATTCACACAGGTGGCAACATTGGACCCTAGGAGAAACTGTGCAAGGAAATAGAAGGCTTGGAGGGCAGACGAGAAGGTCTGTGAGAAGCCTTTGATTGTCTATGAGAAGCATAGGGATTGTACTGAGAGTTGGATAGCTTGTGAGCTAAAGCTTTGTGTAATTCGGACATATTCTCACTTGTATGATAATACAAAGATTGGGGTTTTTAGTTGATGCTTTCCCTAGAGTATTCTTGTGTGTTCATGTGTGATTTCTTTCTCATTCTCTTTTATATGTGTTCTATTTGATCTTTCTCAAAATTTCTTAAGCTTCTGCAAGTTTGTTTGTAGAAGTATATCAAGTATTTTGCTTTAGTATATTGCATAATCTATTGATCTATAGTGGGAAATTATATATCATATCAGAGCAAAGGTGATCAAAGAAAAGAAAAATATACAAAGAGGGGAGAATTTTGAAGTTTGAAGTTCCTGATTATAGAATTCAAATTCTTATCACATCTCAAATTTCACCAATGGCATTCAACGATTTAAGACTCAAGTATGCCTTTGATGGAAGCTCAAATTATATAGCCTAGAAGGATCACATGGAAGCAGTATTAGAGGACAATGGTTTGAAGGACTTCATCAATCAAGAATTCCCCAAGCCAGCAACAACTAATGCTACAGAATTTTCGGAATGGAAGAAATGTGTGGCTAGAGCGAGGAGAATCCTTCCAGAGGGAGTTCGAGACCACATAGTCTCAAGTCTCCATGGGAAGGAGACACCATTTTCAATGTGGAAAATATTGAAGGATCTATATCAGAATAGCAATGATCAGAGGAAGCTGGCACTGAAAGACAAGCTTCGGAAAATCAAGTGTGAAAATGGAGACACAATCTCTACATATCTGAGTAAGCTCACCACTTGCCGGGATGAGCTTGGAAGTGTAGGGATCATGAAATCCGATGATGACATGATAAGTCTTGCTCTCCTCGGTCTTCCTAAGAGCTAGCATAACTACCAAGACTCAGTAAATGGAAGAGAGAAACTGCCAGATTGGGAATGACTTTAGTCGGATCTGATGCAGGAGGAGATAAGAAGAAGCACCAGAGATGGTTCTTCATCCAAGGAGGATGAAGAAAATTGCACCTTAGCGAATAAGGCAAAGAAAGGGAAGGAGAAGGATTCTCATCCCAAATCAAATCAAAAGTGTGATGCTTTCATTGTCATGAGGTGGGCCATTATGCTACGAATTGTCCACAGAAGAAATCCAAGAAGGGATCCTTGAAGCGATCAGATGGTAAGGCACTGGCCTCATAGTTCGAATTGAATTTCTCCAGGGAAAATTTTAAGAACCACCCTAAATTTATATGTATAATAAATGGGAAAATCCCCATGAGACATAGGAAAAATGGGAGGCGATTTTATCACTAATATAATAAATATATTATATATATGATATATTATATATATATATATATAATATATATATATATATTATATATATTATATTATATATATAATATTATAATTGGCGATCTTCACCAGATTATATTATTTGTAAAGTCAACGATCTTTCACTGAATTATAAAATCTTGTAAGATATTGGAAAAATGTTCACTGAATAATAAAACATTGTAAAGTGTTGGTGAATGTTTTGTTAAAGTATGAAACCATATATGATAATAATAAAACATATTCGTTAAACTGTAATATACTAACATACATGTTTGGAAAAAATAAACATAATTTTCACTTCCTACAAACAATGTTGCAAGTTTTAGTGGCCATGTTTGTCATGGTAGGAGAGATTAATGTTTTCTCTACGAATTTTGTCAAGCTACCACTTTTGCCAAGCTATCGAATTTCTTTCTTATTCCATAGACTCCAACTACGAGATAAAAAAAACACATCAAGTTTTTTACCCCAACACGCCAACAAGTAGCAAGCCCCAACTATATAATATAGTGAAGTAATAGGTATCCCAAAGGCCTGAAGGGGATCTAATGGAAAGAAGTGACCATTGTCAGAAGACTTCCAATCAATATATAAATATATAAATGTAGATTTATTATAACTTTAATTGGAAATATTCAATTAAATAATAAAAGTTAATTACATCTCTCCCAATCTAAATTTCTTATTAGCATAATTCACTACCTTCATACCATTTTTAATAGGGTTGTAACATGTGGATTAATTTCCTTTTTGGTGCACAATCTCCACCTTTTAGGACAATATGCTACAGTGACCCAACCCCTACAAATCATGATGACAAACTAAGAATAGCAGAGAAGATGAAAGGTTGTACAAACCAACATATTTTTAACCCCTACAAATCATTACGACAAACTAAGAATAGCAGAGAAGATGAAAGGTTGTACAAACCAACATATTTTTCAAACAACTAATCCAAGATCAATACCTTAACTTTTTCATGAAGATATCATATTGAGAATGTTTGAAAAATGGTGGGAAATCTGGGTAGCAACTATCTCTCTTCTGCAAGGGTGATGCAGAAAGAGTGAAGATTTCATTGTTTTGAATTTCTTTTGTTAAGAAAAACCAATATTAAAGGAGATATCGGTATTTTTTACTAAATTTTGTGAAGTGACTAAATGTAGCTTTAACCATTCACCTTAAGGTTTTTTTACAAGATAATTTCCTAAGTCTATTTAATATCTTCATTATCATAAAAACCAACCTATATCCATCTTAACTCCACATCTACCACTCTTAGAGGGATGAAATCTATTTATCCTTCCCAGCACTTGGTAGACCCAGAATTAAGGTGGATCTAAGCTAATAGAATTTCCCCTTTAAATCATATGAATACCATGGTATTACCATGGGTCAATACCATGGGTTATCATAAACGTGGAGCTTAAAAACTACTATTAATAATTTATAAAAATTAATAATTGATTTCTATTTTTATTTTTTTCTTTTAACCAAGTTAAAATGTTTAAGTGACATTAAATTACAAGATCCATTTTTGCTCTTGATCTACCAAGCCCCAAGAGGGATCAAATATTCTTTAATGTTAGTTTGCATATCACGATATTAGATCCAAAGTAGAGATGTATCTATGCTAGTTTAATTCCCCCTCTAAATAGGTTGCATTCCATGTGAATACCATGGGTCAATACTATGTGCCATCTTTATTTTTCATTAATACTAATATTAGGGTTAATAATGCTTTTTAGCATGTTATTAATAATAATTTGGCCAATAGGCTTCACCTAAATATAACATATTTTTTGAGTGTTCATAAATATAAGGTGGCTTATGGAGTAAATATAAAAAATGTTTTATTTATTTACCATACCTCTCGTTTATTTATATTTTTATTAATTTACCATACCTCTTTTATAAATATGGTATTTGGTCCATAGGATTCAATTAAATAAAACCTCTTTTTTGAGCCTTCCTAAATAGAAAGGGGGTTATGG
The DNA here is from genome assembly GCA_000404065.3 of Pinus taeda. Lineage (NCBI taxonomy): Eukaryota > Viridiplantae > Streptophyta > Pinopsida > Pinales > Pinaceae > Pinus > Pinus taeda. The sequence goes on along the minus strand of APFE030815209.1, from coordinate 44,841 downwards.
ACTAAATATAGAAAGAGGTTTTATTTATTTACCATACCTATAGTTTATTTATATTTTTATTTATTTACCATACCTTTGAAGTATAAAAACAGGTTTTATTTATTTACCATACCTCCACTTTATTTATATTTTTATTTATTTACATGCTTGCGTGTTCATAAATATAAGGCGACATATGGAGTAAATATAAAAAAATGTTTTATTTATTTACCATACCTTTGAAGTAAGTATAAAAAGCGCTTTTAATTATTTACCATACCTCCACTGTATTTATATTTTTATTTATAACTATCATAAATACAGCTTGAGTGGGCCTAATGGTTAAGAGCGTGTGTTTCCTCCTAAAAGGTCACGGGTTTAAAACCAGAGGAGGATAGAGTATGTATGCCTTCATAGACTTAGCAGTCAAATTGTTGCACGGAGGTGGGTCCCTTTTCCCACAAACAAAGGGGTCTCATACACCAATTTGGTGTTTGGCTTGGCTGTGACCTTAAAAATGGATATTATTATTATTAAATACATTTTCTTGAAAATAAGGGCGAATGGAAGATTGTAACTTCTAATTTCAAGGGCTAAATTTACTTTTTTTACCCTCTCCCTTAAAATAAGGTGGGATAACCTCCAAACCGAATTTTTTATAAAATAAATTTGAGGCGATTTGTAACAATGTACTATGATACAAAATATTCGCCCAATAAAAATATAAAACCCCTTAATTTAGCCCAAGGGTGAAAATTCGCCCCTAAAATTTTCCATGGATTTCTCTCTCATTGCATGCATGGTTTCATCCATGGTGGGATGTGTTTGGTACCTGGACAATGGAGCTTCATTCCACATGACCGGCGACAAGAATATTTTATGTACCTTGGAGGAGAAGGATCTCCAAATGCGAATTGAGATGGGCGATGATGGAAAGTACTGTGTTTCAGGTGAATGTACGGTTGTGTTTCAGAGGGAGCATGGAGCTCCTCTCAGCCTCACTGATGTAAAGTATGTACCAAGTCTGAAGAAGAATCTATTGTCCATCACTATGCTAGAAGACAAAGGCTATGATGTATTCTTCAGTAAGGGAAAGGTTTTCCTTTGACTCATCACCACGAGACAAGTGAAGCAGATCGGTTCACGAGTCAAGAACTTATATGCTCTTGAGGTTCAAGATGCATACAATGCCTTGAGGAGCAAGGAAACTGATGAAGAGTTGGTAGTTTGAGAGGGAGAGTGCTTTATCTCTCAACATGTAGTGCCAGAAGAAGTCTCAGAAAATTGTGGAGGAGCCACAATTGGTGAAGCAACTTTAGGAGGTTGTGGAGTAGCCACAACTGGAGAAGTCGAGAGGAGATCGAGTGGAGGCATCCACTTATGAAGATACCTCTAGTAGGGGAAATTTCGAGCCAAGTGGGTAGAGGGATCACATGCATCCATACCTCTAGGTTGGAGATGGGGCGATGTGGAGTGATAGTCCCAAGAAGGGCTGGAATAGGGGTAGGATCATTGAGGTACCCAACCTCTTTGATTAGACCTTGCTATGGGAGCCCCGGCGAGGAGTAGTAGGACTAGCTAAGTGGGTAGAGACAGATGTAGATGGAGCAGCAGAAGAAGCTTCAACATCAGAGTGTGTTTCTAGCCCAACAGGGAGGTCAGTTGGGAGATCAGTTACTTATTTCTGAGTAACTGAGTTGCAGTGCAACAGTGGGCAACACGATGCAACATGATGAGAGGAGGTACAATGCGTATGTGTGCTGGGAGATAGGACCAGCAGTAGCACGGATGTAGTAGGCAGAATCAGTGTGATTGATGCAGTTAGAGATCAAAGTCATAGAGGCTAGAGTAGTCAGATACTGAAGAACACAGAGGTACAGAGTTTTCAGTAAACAGAGGCAATAGCAGTCAGAGACTTTGATGACAGAGGGATCATTTTGATTCAGGTTTGATATTTTTTGTTTCTAGAGTTGCTAGAGCAACAACACTAGGGAGAAGTGTTTCTTGTAGATCATTCCAAAGGTTCAGGATTGGGTTCGAGTTGAATGCCTTTCTTGTTGAGAGAGAGTGTTGAAAATAACAATGAGAAATGCTATAAATAGCATTGTTGTAAATAGAATTTCAGGTACTAATGTTGGATATAGCAATAAGGAATGATAAAATAGAAATGCTAAAAATAACATTGCTATAAATAGCATTTCGGGATATATTCCAATTTCACTTGGTCCCTAAACTAAAATTGAGAATTAAAATTCGAATTTCATCTTAGCAACTGTTTGTAAATTAATTAATTAATTAATCTTGAGTTAATTAGTTGTAGAAACTCAAACATGAAGTCTATGTGATGACATGCAACAGTTTCCCCTTTGATTGAGGAAGTTATCCCTTGATTAAGGAGATCAGGATGAGTTGTACTTTGAGTTGTGATTATTTAGCTCAGTTAACTAAGTTAAGTCCAGTTAGATTAGTTCCAACAGTTTGTGGAACTTATTGTGAGTTCAGTATGTAAATGCATGCATGCATGTAACTGCTACACTTCAAATAACTAAATATTCTCTCATAAATAACTCATGCATGTCAGTTCAGTCAGAGACCCAGTTGAGATCAGAGGAAGGGAGAGTGTACTATCAGTTGGAGGAATTTTCCTATATAGGAAACTCATCCATTCAGAAGGAATTATCTCCTTCAGGATTATACAGTTATTTCAAAGTTTAGTGAATTGTGTGAGAGGTGAATTCACACAGGTGGCAGCATTGGATCCCAGGAGATACTGTGCAAGGAAATAGGAGGCTTGGAGGCCAGAGGAGAAGGTTTGTGAGAAGCCTTTGACTGTCTATGAGTAGCAGAGCGATTGTGCTAAGAGCTGGATAGCTTGTGAGCTAAAGCTTTGTGTAATTCAAACATATTTCCACTTGTATGATAATACAGAGATCGGGATTTTTAGCTGAGGCTTTCCCCAACGTATTCTTCTGTGTTCATGTGTAATTTCTTTCTCATTCTCTTTTATATATGTTCTATTTGATCTTTCTCAAAATTGATTAAGCTTCGCCAACATCGTCATAGATGTCAATTTCCTTGATGTTCTCTAATACCTCTCGCCATAATTGTTTTTTTTGTGGTGATGTCTAATATAAATTAGAACCAACCACTTGAGAATGTTGTTCTTAGACACAAAGATATGCAAGAGAGAAAAAATTCATGATCAACTAACGTTGTGAGCAAGCCTATTGGATTAAATATGAAAACATGTCACTTTTTACACATTATAATAAGATAGTTTATTATAACTATTTTATTAAATAATTCACTAGGACTAGAACTAATTTATGAGGTACATAACTTTCTAAAAGCAAATAGAATACCAATTTATTTATTGACATATAAACTTGCGATCTAGAAGACATACCATTTTCTATTGAATTTTAAAATTATTTATTTATAATTAAAATTTAATTTAAAATATTAAATACACAAAGATCGGAGTGTGGGTTGCATATCAACGCTTGCCCGGAACAGAGAGCCCAGGAAAAGAAAATGATGACCTATGGAAGACATGACCACAAACACTTGCAAGATATTTGTTCCTCAAATTGAACGTCAACCAGATAAATGAGATTGAACGACGTCTTGTCCTTGGTAGAGAGTTATATGGAATGTCTAATTCATGCATAGGAGAACAAAAATAAGTGGAGAAAATATGAATGACGATGGAGAGAGGGTGTCCAATTGGAATGAATTTCATTATCCTTTTTATTATCTATATATAACCACCAAATTGCAAGGAAATCTACATGATAAGTCTGCGTACACGGATATGAAATTAAAGCTGTGAAATTTATTAATCCAAACAAACACCGCGGATTTGCAATATTGACCCTCCATTTATGGGGTACCATACATATTATTAGATAAGAATGAATACCTATTACTCCGTCACCCTGAGAGTAGGAGAGGGGTTTTATTTTTTTATATAAATATCAACTGAATTGAATTAAACAAAAGACTAAATCTATTCTATTATGATTCATGCAAACGAGAAGTGACGTCGTCATGAGATCAGGAGGTGGACTTGAATTTGTTTTGGAGACTGTGGACAAGCTTGGCATCGATCTGGAAAGCTCTGGCAAGAACGAAGGCATCAACAGGGGGAGAGGCCCTGAACAATGCGTTGGCCACCAGCTGAGTTCTTGGATTCTGGCTGCTGAGTCCAGAGATGGCCATTGCGTTGACAAATCCAATGTTGTTGGGAATTTCTAATAATTCCAAACAACATGAACAAAGAACAATGCTCTGTTTTTCAACACAACAAAAACTAAAATTATTTTTGTTGAAGAACAGAGTTTTACCCACACACATAAAAACTTGTATTCATTAATAAAAACTTCCTGATACAAAAAACTTCCTCTCACAGAGGGATTACAACCAGAGAACGCTTCAGTTCCACAAAAAGAAAATTGCTATGTCTCCTTACAAACTTTACTCTGTCTTAGCTGAAAATTTTACACTATTGTGTGTAAAAATTTCTTACATTTACTGCTGAAAAACAAATTCCTTACATATGCCCTACTACGTTCCTCACATTACATTTCAACCAACAAAAATAACATTCCAATCTCGTTACTACGCATTCCCTTTTAACAAAAAAAATACCTTGATGTATTTATGCTGCTGCGTATTACATTCATTCAACCTACTGTAAAAATTCCTCTTTCATTCGCTGCGGCAAGTTTCACTTACATTTCATATGCAACAAAAAAAAATAAAAATCAGAACATAACATTATATATTGTTTTACTTGTGCCCTAAAACAAACAACTCTTGTGCATTAAAAAAAAACAATAAAATTAATGACTTCGCCTACATTCAAACAACTGCAGTAATTTTTCATTAATTACTTCAACAACTGGAGTAAATGTATTAAGTTCGTCCTTCACCTCTGGTTCGAGAGATCCATATCGCACGACAATATATTTTTTTTAATAACCGTAGATCTGCCCCAAAATTAATCAGACGGATGACGCAATTTCCCTAGAGGTCCCTTCTTACTGAACTTTACGTTCCGGGGAATGGCTGTTTTGAAAATTCAGCTGTGGACATGCATCGGCTGATCCATATGCTCGCCGCCCCTTCAAGGAATACCACCGTTCAGCAAAAGCGGTGCGGGGAAATCAGGCAATTTCCAAAAAACTGTTTATGGTCGCTAGCGCTGCACGACGGTTGAAATTACAATTTCAACACTCCCCTTTAATTTCAACTATTGGGTTATTAGTCATACCCAGACATTACACCACTTCTAGTACCTTCACGTCCATGGGAGAGTATCTTAATGGATTTTTGTAGGAGGTCTTCCATTGTCAAGGAAAGGTCATGATTATTTGTATGTTGTTGTAGACAGGTTCAACAAAATGTGTATACTAACACCATGTAAAAAGGAAATTACAACTAAAAAGAAACTCATCTTTTCTTCCAAAACATTTGGGTTCATTTTGGTCTTCTGACTTATATTGTAAGTGATCGAGATTGTTGGGAATTTTTGTTCAAATTTGTGGGACACAATGGACACAAATTTGAAGAAGAGTACATCCTTTCATCCACAAACAAATGGACAAACCAAGGTGATCAATGGAACATTTATTCATCTTCTTAGAGGATATTGCAACAAACATCCCAAGTTGTGGTATGAATAGTTGCATTACATAAAACATGCATACAATACGGCAAAGCCTTCTTCCACAAACACATCGCCATTTGAGGCATATTTTGGGTACTTGCCAAGATTGCCATTGGACTTAATCTTTGAGAAAGATGTCGCCATCGATGGTCACAGTGACATCGATAAGGAAAGGAAGCTAATAGAGAAAATTTAGTTGATACATCATACAGTGCAGGAACATCTAGAGAAAATTCAAAGCAGCTACAAGGAAAGGCATGACAAACACGAGGTTGATCAGAAATTTCAAGTTGGAGATGAGGCTTGGTTATATATTAGCAAAGAGAGACTTCAAGGGGAAGATAAAAAGCTTAAGGCAATTCATTATGGTCCTTTTAAAATTCTGGAAAAGATTGATAACAATGCATTTAAGCTTGATTTGCCTCCTTATATGCAAATATACTCTGTTGTTAATGTTGAGAATTTGATATTGTTTGAGCCTCCTTTGATTGATTATCAAGGAGAGCATTTTTAGTTGTCATCAATAGATTATTTCTCACCAAAATATCTCAATGAAATTCAACGGGATCTCATACTTGAAAGAAGAACTAGGACTTTGAAAAGAGGGGATGTTGAATACCTTAGAGTGGGACTCAAGGGACAAAGCCAAATGGTTGTAGATCGAGAAGGTAAGGGAGGTGTACCCTCACCTGCTGAGTAATTGATAGTATCTTTTTGGGTCCAAAAGGATTCTAGTGGGGAGGAATGATCAGGCGCTCAGTATTTATCTCAAAAATAAATGTTATCAGAATAGCTTGAAACCTAAACAACCGTGCCTGTCTCGGAAAAACAATCCTAACACAAATTGTTTCATTGAAAACCGAGTTCGTAGGAGGAAGTTATTGAGTTATGTTTGCTTTGTTAAACAGGTGAAATTAAAAAAAAAAAATACACAGTTACTGCACATTAGCAGTTTATACTGTTGACATGGCAGGTGACTATGCAGGGTCAACTTTGGTCAATGGATCAATCAAAGCTAGCCAAGTGTTAGATTGTTATTAGTTGATGAGAGATGGTGATGTGACATATTGTAATTGGTTAATGGTGGTCCAATGAGGAGGGGACAAGTGGCAAGATTGGAGGTTTCCATGTGTCCCTCCCCCAAAGGACTGGGCTCCACAAAATGGAAAATTTGTTATGGAGGCGTCGGGGTTTGACCCCGCGACCTCCCCTCCACCACCAAGACTCTCTAGCACCTTTGCTATCACATGTTTCTTACCCTTATAGTTCTCCATATCTATTTGAACTTTAATGTTTTTGGAGTGGGAGGTTAAGAGGGTCAGCCTGTGGGCCAACCCTCCCCATGTGAATACCAATCAATATAGTGGTTATGGTTACCACAACCTCTGGCGGATCCAGCATTGTGACAGTTAATGCCATGTGAACATGCCATAAAAACATAGTAGTCACGATTTATTCAAATGATGTCTCTGACAAACCCAAACCGTTAACATTACCGTTTGGCATGTGAATGCTTCAGAGAAATGTTGTGGCTTATTACAACAGCGGACAATGCTATAAGCCATGAATGTTGAGTCATAACTGGAGCATTTCTCAACCAAATTGAGCTCAAGAAAAGGTGTTCGTAGCTAATTCCAACATTCTGAACACATTGGAACAAGTTTTAGGAGCAACAGAGCTTTGTAAACAACATTTTGTTTTCCATATTGAGCTAATATAGAGGCCCAAGCCATGGAAGCTGGACCAAGGAGATGTAGCGCAAGAGGGGTGAACTCCTTCATCAAAACACTATGTTAAGTTCTCTTGTTGATGGTTTGTTGTACTTTGAATGGTTGTTGTTCAATACTTGTTTTTTATTCTATTTTGTTAATGTCTTTCACTTAAAACTTGATAAAAATTTACCTATTTACAATCACAAACACCATAAGAGAACCATGCACATGAAGCAGTGGAAAATAATTTGTTTATAAATGTGTAATTGAAATTAGCACAACAAAACTAACATTCAATAACATATCAAGGGTCCACTTGATGTTGAGGCTGACCTATCCAAGTGTACATGTTCTTAGGGTCGACCTATTCCAATATACATGAGTGGATAAAATAATTCAAAAATCAATTTCTTCTTGTCCAAATAGGGTGATCTTTAGGTTGATTTTGGTCCTCTTGAAAAGAGGAATTTAATGCAATGATCATCTCGATCATCAGAGTTGTCGAAGGTGGAATTTGACCCTAGTTGCAAAAGTTAATACTAGACATGTTGAGTTCATCTTCTTTTATTTTTTAATATAGACTTGCATCTTCTATTTGATTTTGAATTTTTTCAGTAACCCATTAAAGTGTGCAATTTTAGCCCCATTTCTCTTGTATATTAATAGGAAATGGTGTATTTCTTGGGATCGATATCTTAAAATGTCTCCTTGTTTCAAACACTTATTCTCTCTTTTTATCATACAAATCAATCCATTTGTGAACAAAGTCCATGTGGCATAGAATGAACTTGTCGAGTATAGCACTTTCGTCTACACCTATTACATATCAACATGTTTATTTCAAACTCCAAAGTCCATGTTGGTAATTTGACTTAGCCCATAAGATTCAGGACGAAAAATTGTTCGTTGTGGTACCATTCACTTGTACGCCTCCAATTTTTTGGCGGTCCCAAAATTTTTCTCGACACAACTTCAAGTGACCCACACCATTAGACTCCAGAGCTTGCCCTCTTTCTAGGTAGACTACTCTTAAGTAAGCTAAAAGAAAAAAACATTTGACTAGGGGTGGTGAATGCAAGGTACCAAATCTCAAGTTATGGCTATGGAAAAGGCAGTCGAGAGGGTTCTATCCACATTTGACCCTCCTTTTTATTTATGAGGGTTCTATCCACATTTAGGTTGCTAATGTTTGATGTATAATTTTCATGGTTTCCTTGCCCAAATTTATTATAGATGTATTATTTTAATATTTTCCTTTGAGAATTGAAATATTTAAATTGGCTTTTCAATTTTTCTTTAACTAAAAAATTCATGTTTACAAGGTGGAGGGCATATTATTAAAATTATAAACCGAGCTTAGTTCTAAAGGTGACATTGAGGAAAAAGCGAGTATTTTTAATAATCATAAATTAGGGTTAGGATTGTCATTCAAAGAGAATATTCTTAATAATCATAAATGAGGGTTAGGATTGTCATTCAAATGTTGGAAAATATAATTGATAATAACAATGTATCAAGATTAATGAGAAGTAGATATGAATAAAATGTGTGGCTGGACCATTATGTTTTCACGCCAAATCAACCATTGTTAGCATTCTTCTCATTGGTTGTGGTTCCCAGTTGTTCATGTTATATGATTGTTTGTTTCATGGAAATGTATAAGCATTTCAAATTCCACTTTAGAGTGGATATATGTGTTTCAAATTAAAAAAAATTTTGGATGGTGATTTCCAATATCAATTAGAACCAACAACAACATTCTTAGGCACCGAGATATGTAGGAAAAGAAGAAGTCATGATCGACTATGCCATTGGAAATGTTGTGAGCAAGCCTTTTGGATTAAAGATGGAAACGTCACCCTTTTACACATTATAATAAAATAATTGATTATAATTAATTTATTAAATAATTCATAATTTATAATGTTAACTAAGGTTTAGTTAACATTTCATAATGTGCTCAAACACAACAACAAGATAAACAAATTGATCGTTAACCAAATAAATAAATTGAACATCTTTGTCCTTGGTAGGGAACTATAATGAATGTCTAGTAATTCACACATAGGAGAAAAAAATAATTGGAGAACAAAAATAAGTGGAGTGAAAGAACCAACTGAGACATATACTACAACAAACACCTGTGATTAGCTCTAGATTTTCCCCCTTTTGTCTTCCAAGGACTATTTTAGTGTATTTTTCTCCAAGATTTTGAAAACTTCGGCGCTATTTATCAGAATGGTGCTATTTTTGGCATTTTTTTCACCATCCAAAACATTTACTCAATAAATTAGGTGAAAATATCACCAGAAATTTCACTGGAAATTATGCCAGTAATGGCGCCAAAAATTTACGCTAGAAATTACACTAGATTTACTCTGGAAATTGTGCTAGAAATTTACACCAAAAATTACACTAGATTTAGCTCCCCATTTAGTGCCTAGATTTATGCCTTGTTTTGTTCTTTTTTAGCACCATATTTAGAGCCATATGCTCCTAAATAGTTAATTAATTGAGGTGTTGTTGGTTAATTGGATAGGGGCTTTGAGGATTATGGGATTTAGTGATTTGGAGTATAGGGATTAAGGGTTAAGGGATTAGGAATTAGGGTTTAAGGGATTAAGGGTCAAGAGCTAAGGGATTTGGCACTTACGAGTTATGTAGTTTAATGGTGAATGGCTTAGGAATTATCGGTTAAGGGATTAATGTTTAACTGCATAGGGGATTTAGGGATTTTGTGTTAAGGGATTAGTGATTAACTAGGATTGAGGGATTAAGGCATTACAAAAAATTGAGGTCTAAAATGGGCGTCAAAACGAAAATGTACAAAAAATATCAAATTTATAAGAACCAATAGGAATAAAGATGATGATGTCAACAATGGGGGATGAATCACCATTTTTGGAGTAAAAAAGTAAAAAGATTAAAAAAAAACTACTTTTTCTCTCATATTTTCAACTTATCTCCATATTATTTTACTCAAATTTTGAGTGAGATCACTCATTGTATGTAGAATTTAGTTCCTCATCCAACCAATACTTATGTTGCATACTTTTGATTACATGAAAAATGAGAAATACATAAAAACAAATGTGATTGTAATTACATTTTTTCATGTATTTCTCATTTTTCCCATAGTAGGATCCATCTCTTGTATTCAACAAGGGTACTCCTTGGATGAGGAATTAAATTTGGCATCCAATGAGTGCTCCCATTTGAAATTTGACTAAAACTGTTGAGAGATAAGTTGAAAATAAGAGTTGAAAAAGTAGTTTATTTTTATTTTTTCCCTCTAAAATTTGATATGTAATGTAATATTATTTTATTATTTCCACATTATTTTATAATATTCCTTAGGAGGCCCATTTTAAACATATAAAATTATCTAATGGTGCTTTAGGGATAAGGGCTTAAGGATTTAAAGGTCAATGCAAGATTAACGGTTTGGGGATTTTGAGCCTTATTAGAAATCTCATGAAATGTCATGTAATGTCTTCTAACACACCCATCACCAAGGTCATCCACCAATGTCGCATGGTGAGTAGTTAATGGGGCCAACTTTGAAATTCATTCAAACTATTCTTGTATGTGTCGAAATTTGACATGGTCGTAGACTAAACACATGTCTTGACATTATGCAAGGGTTTCAAGACTTAAGGATGCTTGATGTCTCCGTATAATCTTTGAGATCGTCCATGTTTGCATCAATGTTCATCATGAAGTCTCATTGTCATCATTATATTGGGTTGTATTATATTCTTTCCATGACTAGCCCAGTAGTTAAGACAAGGAGTTATAGAGGGGTGTCCAGATCCCCCTTCCTTGCACCGGGCGTAGCTAGGGGGTCACGGGGGGACGGTATTGTCCAGGGAAAGTTTTTTTGGACCCTATATTAGGTGGGCAGACCTACCTATGGTTTTGTGCATGGATTTCGCACATGGTTTTGGGCACGAAGGTTTCTGGTCCAAGGTATTTTGTAGATCCAGTCAAGGGAGCTATGGTTATGTTCTAATCTGGGGTTAATGGATTGGGGTTTGTGGATGCTTCGCCATGTATATATATGTATTGTAACATTGAAAGGAATATATTGATAAATCAATCTGGTAGTCCCGGTTTTGGGATCCAGGGAAAAATCTTTGTGTATATTTGTTTTATGTGTTATGCTCTCACCATTGTTTCTTTTTTCTTTTTTATAATTCATATGCAAGTAATTTCTATATTTGGTTAAAACCTACACATTCTTCATTCCCATCTATGGAATATTTTTTGAAACTCTCTTGAAATGTCATGGAACGTCTTCCAACATGTCCATCACCAATGTCATCAATTGACGTCGCACGATGAGCAATGAATGGGGCCAACATTGAGATATCTTCAAAATTTTCATGTATGTGTCAAAATTTGACATGGTTAGAGTAAACACATGAAATGATGGTATGTGATGGTTTCAGGACTCAATGATGAGTGATGTCCTCACATAGTCTTTGAGATCATCCTCATTTTCATAAATGTTCATCATGTAGTCTCATTGTCATCATTTCTCATTCCTATCTAAGGAATATTTGTCAAAACTTTCTTGAAATGTCATTAAATGTATTCTAGAACACCCTTCACCAATGTCATCCATTGATGTCGCATGGTGAGCAGTGAATGCGGCCAACATTTAAATTTCTTCAAACTATTCTTGTATGCATCGAAATTTGACATGGTCAGACTAGGCATATGCCTTGATGGTGTGTGAGGGTTTCAAGACTGAAGGAAGCTTGACATTCCTGCATAATATTTGATATCATCAACTTCTTCATCAATGTTTATCATGCAGTCTCATTGTCACCATTCATCATTCCCATCTATACCATATAGGATTTAGAGAATATGTATATATATGGGACTACGTTATTGGTCATATATGTTACTAGTTATATATTTTTAAGGGTTTGTTATCACCTATTAATATTTCTATAAATTTTTGTAAAAAAATAATTGGGGTCAAATTTTTTTGAAGGTTGTTGTTATACATTGGGTTCACACACATGGTTATATATATTTATAGTTAACTTCCATGGTTATAGTTCCTTTTATAAAAAATATTGGGTTCCTAGACTCAATCTCCAAGCTAGAATAATTTTACTCCAACACATACTAACCATCACATGTCGGATGTGAACAAAAACCAGCACAAGGCACCCAACATTCGAGTGTTTGTGTGTGTGTGTGTGTGTCTCTCTCTCTCTCTCTCTCTCTCTCGATCGAAATATATAATATATATATATTATCGATCGAGAGAGAGCGAGAGAGAGACACACACACACACACACACAAACACTCGAATGTTGGGTGCCTTGTGCTCGTTTTTGTTCACATCCGACATGTGATGCTTAGTATGTGTTGGAGTACTCTCTCTCTCTCTCTCTCTCTCTCTCTCTCTCTCTCTCTCTCTAAAATCTTTTATTTGATTTTGAATTTGTTGAGTAACTGATTCTAGTGTGAAATTTTTTACCAATTCCCCTTGCAAATCATTAGGAAATGGGGTATTCCTTGGGTTCTATCTATTAAAAGGTCTCCTTGCTTCTAACACTTCTTCTCTCTTTTTATCATACAAATCAATCCATTTGTTCATAAAGTCCATGTGTTACAGAATGAACTTGTCAAGTATAGAACTTTTGTCTATAGCCATTATGTGTAAACATGTTTATTTCAAACTCCAAAGTCCATGTTGTTAATTTGACAAATCAATTACAGAGAAAATTAATGATTGCAAGGAAAAAAACCACACTTAATCATGAATTTACTTACTAATTTCTACTTCAACACCATCACATTGTGGTTTTTCTCCATCAATAATATTCTGATGGTTTTTATTCATCCTAGAAGTGTGGCCCATCCTCAAAATTCTTACCAGGAATTCACATAGGAAGAAAAATGATTCATTCAATACATACCCTTAAGCCATGTAACCCTTTGGATGTGCCTTTTTTCAGACATATCTTTTTATAGTTTTCATATGCCTCTCAAATAAAAACATCCACCATGTTGATATGACACTGGTCAATTCCATGTTAACGACTAGGTGTATAAGTAAATGGACTTGTAGGTCCATGAAACTTGTAGGGAGCTCCTTCTCAAATACACATACAATTTCTGCAATTTCCTTCTTCCATTTTGGCACTTCACATTCATGGATCTCATTAGATGTCACCCACCTAATATAAGAATAGTAAATTAGTATGAACCTTTAGGAAACAATTAAAATGAAATACAATATCTCTATGTCTCTCACACATGAACATTCCATACCACATACCTTGCAAATGTTGACAATTGACTTATATCGTAATGTCAATGCATATGGATTTACGCCCTTATATACGATTATTAAGGTAAAATAAAAGACAAGGTGACGGCTACTTATAAATTAAATACCTCCACTTCCATTTAACTAAAGCATAAAGTGTGAAGTCAGATGTTGGTGGGAAGGTTGTGGTCAAAAATCTTGAAAATATTTTGTGAAGTGTCTCCCTTTAATGAACCTATGGTAGTATTTTTGCACTAAGCTCATGATGGATAGAATACTTAGTTTCTATGGTTTATTGAAAATATAAGTACCATGGAGGGGATAAGAAAATATGTTGGTGACATAGTTCTTTGAGAGTATAAGGAATCCTACCAATTCTTGCTATCACTTTATTATGTTAGCTAGCTTTTACTTTGGGGATACAAGATTCCTATGGAAGGACTAGCTAGTGGAGTTAGTTATTGTGAAGATATCATATCTAAAGAACCAAATATCACCAAATATTTCAAGTGCATGCATGTTAATAATATCTATAATTACTTTGTCAAATTACCTAGGGTGAGCGTAGGAAAGGAAACATCCCGAAAACAACTTCAGACTCCTGATGCAATACACAAAAAAGAATTTGACTATTCAACCATAAAATATAGGGTAATATGAGTGGCATATATATTGAGGAGTTATTTAGTTGTTTATTTTCTTCATTCAATGGTTTTTATAACTATGGTTTACAATATATAGTTTCTACATTCAGCGCCCTCATTGCACCATCACCACCTATAAATTAGTTGACCATTTTCAAGATAAAATAATTTCTAGGCTCTCCATCATATCCATGGATATCCTCTCCTAAATGTTAGTCATTTATAGTATAAGGATATCCCTGAGTGGCCACCATAGTACAAGCACTTATTCAAGGTACTTATTTAGGCTTCCTTAAGCATCCCAACTAGACCCAACATCCTATACCACTACCACTAGCAAGGATGGGAGAAATCTTGAGGCCTTGTTATTATTCCTTTGGTGAGAGAGCGAACATTGGTCAGAAGGTATGAAAAATGATCATTTTTTCCATTTGCATCTTTCCCCCAAACTCAATCCATCACATCTAGCTCCTTTCCCCCCATCTTGGTTAAACATGTAAAACTTTGGTTTTCAGTGAAAGCATGGAGAGGTTTTTAGATCCCTATAATACTAATGTAGCTCCCATATTTTTATTGTTGTGCCCATTTAGATCCTATATAATTATTGTTGTGCCCCATAGAAGCCCACAATTTTTATTATTGTGCCCTTAGATTATTATTGTTATGCAGGCATTGATTATATTGTGACCCTTTAGACTCCTATATATACCAAGGAGGTCTTTTCATTTGGATCATCCAATAAATATTCATTTATGTGATGTAAAAGGAGGTTTCCCCATCGAAGAGGATTATTTGTAGAATTTCCCACTGTAGACCAACATATTATGCAATATACTAAAGCAAAATACTTGATCTACTTCTACAAACAAACTTGTGGAAGCTTAATCAATTTTGAGAAAGATCAAATATAACACATATAACAAAGAATGAGAAAGCAATCACACATGAACATAGAAGAATATGTTGGGGAAAGCCTCAGCTAAAAACCTCGATCTCTGTATTATCATACAAGTGGAAATATGTCCGGATTACACAAAGCTTTAGCTCACGAGCTATCCAGCTCTTAGTACAATCCCTCTGCTGCTCATAGATAGTTAAAGGCTTCTCACAAACCTTCTCCTCTTCCCTCCAAGCATCCTATTTCCTTGCGCAGTTTCTCCTGGGTTCCAATGCTGCCACCTGTATGAATTCACGTCTCACACAACTCACTAAAATCTGAAGTAACCGCATAATCCTAAAGGAGATAATTCCTTCTACATGGATGAGTTTTCTATATAGGAAAATTCCTCCAACTGATAGTACATTGTCCCTTCCCCTGATCTCAACTGGGTCTCTGACTGAACTGACATGCATGGGTTATTTATGAGAGAAGATTCAGTTATATGAAGTGCAACAGTTACATGCATGCATGCATTAACTAACTGAACCCACAATCAATTCCACAAACTATTGGAACTAATCTAACTGGACTTAACTCGGTTAACTGAGCTAACTAATTACAACTCAAAGTACAACTCATCTTGATCTCCTTAATCAAGGGATAACTTCCTCAATTAAAGGGGAAACTGTTGCATGTCTTCACATAGACTTCATGTTTGATTTTCTACAACTAATTAACTCAAGATGAATTAATTAATTGTTTTACAAACAACTGCTAATATCAAATTCGAATTTTAATTCTCAATTTTAGTTCAGGGACTAACTAAAATTGGAATGTATCCTGAAATGTTGTTTATAGCAATGCTATTTTTAGCATTTCTATTTTATCATTCCTTGTTTCTATATCCAACACTGGTACGTGAAATGCTATTTACAACAATGCTATTTATAGCATTTCTATTTTTAGCATTTCTTGTTGCTATTTTCAACACTCCCTCTCAACAAGAAAGATATTAAACTCGAACCCGATCCTGAACCTTTGGAATGTTCTGAATGCAACACTTATCCCTAGTGTTGTTGCTCCAACAACTCTAGAAACAAAAAATATCAAACTTGAATCAAAATGATGCTTCTATCATCAAAATCTCTGACTGCTATTGCCTTTGTTCACTGAAAACTCTGCACCTCTGTGCTCTTCATTATCTGACTACTCTAGCTTCTGTCACTTTGATCTTTGATTGCATCAATCACACTGATTCCACCTACTATATCCGTGCTACTACTGGTCCTATCTCCCAACATGCATCCGCACTGCACCTCCTTGTTGAAAAGTGTGCAACAAGAAATGCTTGTTGAGATTGCAACAAGATGATGGAGCTTAGTGAAAAGAGTCGCCTTCACTAAGTGGGCCCGCAGGCTATTTTTGGCCAAGTCTATTTTTAGACTATGTCTATTTTTAGACATATGGATCATGTCTATGGATTGCAGGTTGTTGTTTATGGATGATTGATCAAGTTGGAAAAATAGATGGACTTCTATTTTGATGAAAGTGTGAGTGATCACAGTGTGAGTGAAAGTCTATTTTTAGACTGGCTGTCAAAAATAGAAAAGTCAAATATTATTATCTCACAATAATATTTGGACTATAAACTTTGTCTTATTCTCTTGGAGCACTTCAGGATGAGCTACGGATGTGGTACATGCAGATCCCAGAAGGAAATACGTGGTTACCTATGGGATGACTAATATTTGCATGCAGGACTTCAGTTAGAACTCAAGTGAGTTGAGTTTAGTGGACTGGAGGTGCAGTTGATGGAGTTGTGTTCAGTTTAGCTTTGTTAAACTGGTTGTATTTAGTCTAACTGGCGAATAGACTAGAGATGAGTTGGGTGAATTAGTTATTAATTAATTCACAAGTTATTAACTCATAATACAACTAATGAATACATCAGTTAACTCAGTTGCATGTCAGTGCATGTTCAATTCAACAGGGACAGGTGGTAGAGAATCAGATTGCTATCAGTTGTGACTATAGTTGTGCACCAGATCTTGCACAATCAAGGGATTGAGCTATGCCAATGAGTTTTCCCACAATTGTAGCTTTGTTCTCAACCGTGATTTAGGCAAGGAAAGACGTGGCTGCCTTCGGTATTATCATTCAGTTCTTCTTGCAGGATTGAGCAGAGGAGGCAGGCAAGCAACCGGAGGAGATTTGAGCCAAGAGATTTGATTCTAGATCTGAGCTGTATTGTGTGTAACAGTGGAGCTGCTACTTGGATTGCTTGTGATCGCATTGTTACTTTTTAATGTTACATGACTCAATCATTAATATACAGATAGTTGGGGGTTTTTAGCGAGATGCTTTCCCCGGGATACATACTGTGTTAATGTGTGAATGCTCTTGATGTTTTATTTTTATTGATGCTGCTATATTGATGATCAACGTAGAGGAGCTTATGTATTGTGTATGTTTTCCGCAATAGTACATGATCAGGATAATCTCTGTTGAATATGTCTTAAATTATTCAAAATTTCTACATGGTATCAGAGCTGGTTGATTTGTAGAAAAAGTTCTACAAGATATCAAAGCGAGGATTGATCATCAGATCTATTATTCAAAAAGTGACTACGTTTTATTTCTTTAGGCAGAGTCTGTAGTCGGGCCAGGTAGCTTCTGGATTCATCCTTCTTTTGGAAGGTGAGATATCCGGTGAATGCCCATACAGTCGATCTCTATACAAGAAATACTCGTTCTCACGAATTTTAGATCAGAAGCGGTTGAGTTTTGAGCTGGTGGAATGGCGCTCAAGGATAAACTCAAAAACATATAAGTGTGAGAATGGAGACAGTATGCCCCAGTATCTCACGAAGTTCACCCAATGCAGGGATGAGCTGGGAAGTGTAGGGATGACTGTCGAGGATGAGGATGGTGAGTCTAGCACTCCTTGGCCTTCCTAAGAGCTGGCATAGCTACCGGGACTCGGTGAATGGAAGGGAGAAACTGCCAAAACGGGAAAGATATGGTCAAATTTGTGCAGGAGGAGATCAGACGGAGCACCAGAGACAATTCTTCATCTATGCATGATGAGGAGAACTGTGCCTTAGTGAGTAAGGCGAAGAAGGGGAAGGGTAAGGTTTCTCTTTCCGAATCCAGTTCTTCCAATGATGGGAAGAAGGTTGACAAGTCGAAGGTGAGATGCTTTCGTTGTCATGAGTTGGGCCATTATGCTACTAATTGCCAAAAGAAGAAGTCCAAGAAGGGATCCGAGGAAGGATCTGAAGGTGAGGCACTTGCTTCACAGTTTGAGTTGGATTTCACACTCTTCGCATGCATGGTTTCATCCATGATGGAAAGTGGTTGGTTTCTTGACAGTGGAGCTTCTTTCCACATGACGGTGACAAAAGTTTGTTGAGTACTTTGGAGGAGAAAGATCTCCAGATACTCATAGGGATGGGTAATGATGAGAAGTATAGTGTCTCAGGTGTAGGCACGGTTATTTTTCAGAGGGAGCATGGAGCTCACCTTACCTTGACCGATGTCAAGTATGTATCAGGACTGAAGAGAAACTTGGTGTCAATCGCGATGCTGGAAGACAGAGGCTATGATGTAGTCTTCAGTAAGGGAAAGGTTTTCCTTAGACACATCATCACTAGACAGGTGAAGCAGATTGGTTCACGGTCAAGAACCTGTATG
>APFE030815209.1:3729-22609 GCA_000404065.3 Pinus taeda | reverse complement strand
ATTGTTACATGACTCAATCATTAATATACAGATAGTTGGGGTTTTTAGCGAGATGCTTTCCCTGGGATACATACTGTGTTAATGTGTGAATGCTCTTGATGTTTTATTGTTATTGATGCTGCTATATTGATGATCAACGTAGAGGAGCTTATGTATTGTGTATGTTTTCCGCAATAGTACATGATCAGGATAATCTCTGTTGAATATGTATTAAATTATTCAAAATTTCTACACTCCTCTCATCGTGTTGCATCGTGTTGCCCACTACTGCATTGCAACTCAGTTATTGAGAAGTATGTAACTGATCTCCCAACTGACCTCCCTATTGGGCTAGAAACACACTCTGATGCTGAAGCTTCCTCTGCTGCTCCATCTGCATCTGTCTTTACCCACTCAATCAGTCCTGCTACTCCTCGTTGGGATCCCATAGCAAGGTCTAATCAAAGAGGTTGGGTACCTCAATGACCCTGCCCCTATTCCAGCCTTCTTGGGACTGTCACTCCACATCGCCCCACCTCCGACCTGGAGGTATGGATTCATGTGATCCCTCTGCCCACTTGGCTTGAAATTCCCCCCTAGTGGAGGTCTCTTCATGAGTGGATGCCTCCACTCGATCTCCTCTCGACTTCTCCAGTTGTGGTTGTTCCACAACCTCCTGAAGTTGCTTCACCAATTGTGGCTCCTCCACAATTGTCTAAGACTTCTTCCGGCACTGCATGTTGAGAGGTAATGTACTCTCCATCTCAACCACCAAGTCTCCATCAGTTTCCTTACTTCTGAAGGATTTGTATGCATCTTGAACCTCAAGAGCATATAGGTTCTTGACTCTTGAACCGATCTACTTCACTTGTCTCATGGTGATGTGTCTAAGGAAAACCTTTCGCTTACTGAAGAATACATCATAGCTTTTATCTTCCAGGATAGCAACAGACACAAGATTCTTCTTCAGACCTTATACATAATTTACATTACTTAGAGTGAGAGGAGCTCCATGCTCCCTCTTAAACATAACCATACCTTCACTTGAAACACAGTACTTTCCATCATCACCCATCTCGATCCACATCTGTAGATCTTTCTCCTCCAAGGTACAGAAAAGATTCTTGTCGTCGGTCATGTGGAATGAAGCTCCACTGTCCAGGTACCAAACACATCCCACCATGGATGAAACCATGAATGTGATAAGAGAGAAATCCAATTCAAACTATTAGGCCGATGCCTCACCATCTGATCCCTTCGAGGATCCCTTCTTTGATTTCTTCTGTGGACAATTCGTAGCATAATGGACCACCTCATGACAATGAAAGCATCTCACTTTCAATTTTTCAAACTTCTTCCCACCATGGGAATAACTTGATTTGGGATGAGAATCCTTCTCCTTCCCTTTCTTTGCCATACTCACTAAGCGCAATTTTCTTCATCCTCCTTGGATGAAGAGCCATCTCTGGTGCTTCTTCTTATCTCCTCCTGCATTAGATCCGACCAAAGTCGTTCCCAATCTGGAAATTTTTCTCTTCCATTTACCGAGTCTTGGTAGCTATGCCAGCTCTTAAGAAGACCGAGGAGAGAAAGACCCACCATGTCATCATCGACTTTCTTGATCCCTACACTTCCAAGCTCATCCCTGCAGGTGGTGAGCTTGTTTAGATATGTAGAGATCGTGACGCCATTTTCACACTTGATTTTCTGAAGCTTGTCTTTCAGCACCAGCTTCCTCTGATCATTGTTGTTCCGATATAGATCCTTCAATTTTTTCCTCATTGAAAATGGTGTCTCCTTCCCATGGAGACTCGAGACTATGTGGTATCGAACTCCCTCTAGAAGGATTCTCCTCACTCTAGCCACACATTTCTTCCATTCCACCAATTCTGTAGCATTAGCTGCTGCTGGCTTGGGGACATCTTGATCAATGAATTCCTTCAAACTGTTGTCCTCTAATACAACTTCCATTTGATCCTTCCAAGCTATATAATTTGAGCTGCCATCAAGGGCATACTTGAATCTTAAACCGTTGGATGCCATTGGTGAAATTTGAGATGTGATAAGAATTCAAATTATATAATTAGGAACTTCAAACTTCAAACTTATCCCTTCTTTGTATATTTTTCTTTGCTTTGATTACCTTTGCTCTAATACCATGTATAATTTCCCACTGTAGATCAATAGATTATGCAATATACTAAAGAAAAATACTTGATCTACTTCTACAAACAAACTTGCAGAAGCTTAATCAATTTTGAGCAAGATCAAATAGAATGAGAAAGCAATCACACATGAACACAAAAGAATACTCTAGGGAAAGACTTGTAAAAACCCCAATATCTGTATTATCATACAAGTGGAAATATGTCTGGATTACACAAAGCTTTTTACTCACAAGCTATCCAGCTCTCAATACAATACCTTTGTGGCTCATAGATAGTTAAAGTCTTCTCACAAACCTTTTCCTCTGCCCTCCAAGCCTCCTATTTCCTTGTGCAGTTTCTCCTCGGGTCCAATGTTGCTACCTGTGTGAATTCACCTCTCACACAACTCACTAAAATCTGAAATAACTACGCAATCCTGAAGGAGATAATTCCTTCTGCATGGATGAGTTTCCTATATAGGAAAATTCCTCCAATTGATAGTACATTGTCCCTTCCCTTGATCTCAACTGGGTCTTTGACTGAACTGACATGCATGAGTTATTTATGAGAGAATATTCAGTTATCTGAAGTGCAGTGGTTACATGCATGCATGCATTAACTAACTGAACTCATAATCAGTTCCACAAATGGTTGGAACTAATCTAACTGGACTTAACTTAGTTAACTAAGCTAACTAATTACAACTCAAAGTACAACTCATCCTGATCTCCTTAATCAAGGGATAACTTCCTCAATCAAAGGGGAAACTGTTGCATGTCTTCACATAGACTTCATGTTTGATTTTCTACAACTAATTAACTCAAGATGAATTGATTAATTATTTTACAAACAACTTCTAAGATCAAATTCAAATTTTAATTCTCAAGTTTAGTTCAGGTACTAACTAAAATTGGAATGTATCTTGAAATGTTATTTATAGCAATGCTATTTTTATCATTTCTATTTTATCATTCCTTGTTGCTATATTCAACATTGGTACCTGAAATGCTATTTATAGCAATGCTATTTATAGAATTTCTATTTTTAGCAATTTTCAACATTATTTTCAAGTTGTTGATCATTGTTTCCTTTGCTTTTTTTATTTGGTTAAATAATATTTGTTATGAGAGCTTTAGGGAAAACTCGAGAAATCCTCAAAGATGCTTTAGGATTGTGGGGATTTTACATTCCTTTATAGCTTTAATTTTGTTAGGGCCTACCTTAAGACCCTCATGAGATACAATATAACCCAAATATTCCACCTCTTGTACCCCAAAGAAACATTTGGATGGTTTTGCATACATGATTTTCTCTTCCAATAGTTTAAGTACTTTGTCAACATACTGAACATGATCTTTCCAAGACTTGTTGTAGATTTGTATATCATAAAAAAATACTAACACAAAGTTTCTAAGAAAGGGTTTGAAAGTGGAATTCATCAAACCTTGAAATGTGGAAGGTCCATTAGTAAGGGCAAAAGGCATGACCAAAAATTCATAATGACCTTCAAGACTTCTGAATGTCATTTTTGGAATGTCTCCCCTCTTCATTTTAATTTGATGATATATGGAATGAAAGATCCAACTTGGTCAAGTAAATTACTCCATGTAATTCATCCAACAATTTATCAAAGATATAAATGGGAAATTTATCTTTAATAGTGAGCTTGTTGAGATCTCTATAATTTGGACACATATGCCATGATCCATAGTTCTTGTGGACCAATACTACTAGTGAAGATAAATAACTTTGTCTAGGTTGAATTATACATTCCTCAAGCATTTCTGCAACCATATGTTCAATTTCTCTCTTTTCGGCATAGGGATATTTGTAAGGCTCGATTTTTGGACTAACACCTCCTGGAGTGAAGTGAGTAGCATGATCATGATCATGAATAGCTGGGAGATCTTTGGGAGTCTCAAATACCTTGGAATGGTTGTCTATGACTCTTTTGAATTTTAGAGAAATGGATGATTTTTGATATTTGAACATCTAGTGTACATGATTGTGAAATTACACCTCATTTCCCTTTATAAAAAATCCTTATCATGCTATTAGAGTTGGTTATCGTCGCATGTTTCCCTGTAATACCCCTTAATTTAATTTCCTTTCCTTGCCAAAAAAAATCAAGAAAAGTTCTTGAAAGTTAAAATTTGCCATCCCAAAAGATTGTAACCACTGGGCTCCTAATACAACATCAACACCATCCATTGGAATGGAAATCATTGGAATATTCAATATATATTCCCCCATGGTTAGTTAATATTATGGAACTTCCCTGAGAAATTTATAGCTCCTCCATTTGTGACCATCACTTGAAACTTTAATTTTAGATATTAAAAGAAATTCAATTCCTCGGTTATCTTACAACGAATAAAAATATGGGTATTACTTGAATCAATCAATAATATTACATTTTTATTCTTAATATATCCTTCTATCTTAAGAGTTTTAGGAGTGGTGATTCCTACCAATGCATTACAAGATAATGTTTGATTCATTTCTTCTTTCTTTGGGGTTGGATCCTAGTGTATATCCTCCTCTTTTAATGTTTCTTGTTCCTTTTCTTCGTCCTCTCCTCAATCTATGTAAATTAATTTCTTCTTAGAACACTTATGACCTTTAGTGTATCCAATATGGCAGCATAAGAGCAACAACACTTTTATATTTATACTTGTGAGTGGTAGATCTCCTCGTTGCCATACTTTTTCTTTCAACTTTTTTCCCCACCCTAAATGCATTTTATAATGACTTATGTTCCCAAAAGTGAACCTCATATTGGATGTTTTGATTTAAAGTCCCTATTAAGATATCAATCGTATGCTCCTATAGAATATCGGTGACCTTGATATTCAATATTTGGAAGTCCTAAATATGATCCACTATTGAACCATTTTGTTTGAGATTTATCAATTGGCTAAAGAAGGTATTTCTCTTTGTTCCCTCATAATTTTCTACCATTCCTCCGTAAAAAAATGTGCAAGTGACAATTAATTTATGAGAACAAAGGCATCAATACCACACAAACCGATTGGTTATTTTTATTGCTATAACCATACAAACAAACATCCCTCAAGCAATCTAAGGAGGATAATAAATTATCACCCAAGTAATATTGTCCTTACAAGGTGTTATAAAATATTAGTGCTATGGAATACTAATTGGAGTTGCTTACAACTTCCCAAGTACATGCAATTTTCAATGTTTCATGCTTAAAGAAGGTTCTAGGTGAAAACATCCCAATTCAAAAAATGTTGCCAAAACTTAACGAGGAAGGGAAATTCATATTGGAGCTTTAAGTAGTCATGGAAACAAGAACCCGACAACTACATAATAAATAAATTTCAAAGTATCTCATTAAGTGGAAGAACTTACCTGTTGAAGATTCCACATGGGAGGATGAGTATTTTATATAGAAGCATCAAAAACTATTCTAACATTGAATACACCATTTTTTTGAAGGAGAGGGGCATATTAGGTCCTTATAATACTAGTTTATATCCCATATTGTTATTGTTGTTCCCATGTGCATCCATATTGTTATTGTTATGGCTCATAGAAGCCCACTATTGTTATTGTTTTTTCCCTTACATTATTATTGTCATGTAGGCCTTGATTATATTGTGACCCTTTAGACTCCTATATATTCCAAGGAGGTATCATCCAAAAATTATTCATTTATGTGATGCAAAAGGATGTTTCCCCCTCGAAGAGGTTTATTTTCAAGTCATTGATCTATATTTTCTTCTGATTTGTTATCTGGTTACAAAAAAAAGGACCTATTTCGATGATACGTTACTTTAAGGTGTATTCTTAAGGGTTTCATTAGTTGAGCCCAAGTATTCTGGAGAAAAAATATTTAATGGATTCCCAAACCTATCAGTTCTGAATGATAAATGATCCATTGCCTCATGATATATTCTTGAAGGTTTCATACTCTAAAACCAATCTTCCTTTAGTGTGAATAATTATTGAATATCCAAAACTATCCATCGCCATGGAATATTTAATTGGCTAAGACGATTTTTTTTTCAAAATATATTGAACTTGTATGCATATTTACTAGCCAATCTTCATGGAAACTACATTTGTGTGCATAATTAAAGACTTTTAACCCAAGATATCCAATTTGAACAAAATGATTATAGTTACTTGGGAATTGGATATAAAAATTTATATATTCATTTGCATGCATGTAATTTTTTTTTTTATCATGCAATTCTATCCGGAAAACATCCATATTTAATCCCTAACTGCAGAGTTGAGATTTGGGGAGACTTATTTTTGGGGTAGGCTAGTTCTTTTCATGTAGTTGTGGAATGCAAGTTTATATCCAAGAATGAATTCACTCTCCACCACTCTAGTTTCAATATGATGGAAAATATACCTTTATAATTTTTTATGTGTTTCAATACAAGGGACCAAAGATGTTCTTAGTAAGTTCCATTTTAGTGATATGGAAAAAAAGAGTGGCATATAAACCCTTATGCTTGAATATGCATAGACATAGATTTCATCTAGTGCTTCCTCAAAGAGTTCAAGTTAATTTCTAAATACTATACTCATATGAAATTTATCAATTACAAGCGTGTTCCGTTCTTGTGTATCATTCACTTTGAAAAATGAGATGTAGCAAACCCTATTTATCAAATACGCAAAAGCAAGATGGCCAAGAAAATCACATAAGAAACCCAAATGGTGAGATGGAGCAATCGAGGAAGTCCACCTAATGAGAAAGGAACCTATAAGAGTCACCTCATAGACCCATTAAGAGCACTAGAAGGTATTCTATGATATAGTAGAGAGGTGCAAAGGACCTAGTACAATTGATCTTGCCTCATCTACTGAAGGAAGAAGCGACATGATGACCCCTATTCAAATGTCATAGCCAAAATTAGTGATATAAGATCTTGATATAGGAAGGATTATGGACTAAAAGTGTCATATTAGACACAAGTACATATACCCCATCCCTCTACTCCATTGGCTCCTCCCCTCGCTAATTATCATACTCCTTTGCCTTCCAAAAGAGGGAAGAGGAAGTTGAGCCGAATGTAGAAAAAGATGATAGGAGCTTGGGAATTCTAAACATTACCCTTTGAGGATAGAATGATAATAACACAATGAATGGCGATCTCAAGAACTTGAGGAAATTCGCCAATGGGCTAATTCCGTTATATTTTCCAAAAAAATACCAATGTCCATTTTTCTAAGATGATTGGCCCAAATCCAATTGTATAAATTTATTTTAGTTTGTATAGGAACTGAAATTTATAAAAATCATTTCTAATCATTTCGAAGATAGATATTTTAACAAAAGCATACCCAAAAATTTGTGGCTAACATTTAAGAAACATAATGTTCCCAATTAGTTCAAATTTTCAAATGTTTATCAAGAAACTAAAGAAGTTATGATAAGAAATTAATGCTTTGGATGGTAAGATAAATATGGTATGGAAAATATGAAGATGGAATTCTTTCTTGGAGTGTAAAAACCATGGCTAATCCCCTGATATGCTAATTGTAAAATGCTTGGCGATTTTTTTGCAATAATTTTATATAGTCTCCTATAAAATTTTGGTAGTTTTTGAGGAAAAATACTTTTATCCTCGACAATTTGGCTAATTGTTTTGAAAAAAAAAGGAAAAATAATTTTTCTTGGGAAAAAGCATGAAAAATTAGCACATTTGCAAAATTTAGGCTGTAAAATTTTGCCCAAATATGGATCCTTAAATTTAGGCTATAAAAGTTTGCCCAAATATGGATCCTTAAATATTGCACACATTGCATGTATTTTTCTTTTTGTTCTATTTTTATTCTAGTTATATCTATGTGGATATATGGATTTTTAGATAATGATGAGTGTTGTTGGTGGAGAACGAACTATATAAGCTTTGATATAATAATTAATCTTTTTTTTTGCTAAAAAATATATAATATATATATATTATATATAATATATATATATATATAGAGAGAGAGAGAAGAGAGAAGAGAGAGAGAGAGAGAGAGAAAAGAGAGAGAGAGAGAGAGAGAGAGCAAAACAAATCATAGATATCAATTTATAAGCTCTATATAAGAAAAATAATTTGATAAGACATACCATTTCCTTTAAAAATCAATACTCTCTAAGCTCTAGACGCTCCCACAGTAAGGCATGAGTGTGTATGGGGAATTTTCTCCTCAGACTTATGCGTGCAACTTGGATATTTGTGCCACTTTCAAGCCCAGAATCCAAGTCACTACCCAAACACCCTTGTAGCTTTTAGAATCCATAATTTACATGAGAACAAGACTTACTAGCCAAAAATTGGCTTCGAGACTAGGCCTGACCATCCCCAACTAGGACTGACATTCTGTCAAACACTTGGCAGCAATGCAATCTAGAGGACATAAATAGAAGACATATCATAAATTATTGATATCTCATATGACACTTGAAAACAAGGATCACCACCCTCTTCCCTTAACTGTTTTGACATCAATTAGGTCTTACACCCATTATCCTTTCAATTACAAGTAAATACAAGAAATAACCATGACTATAACCAGTCCTCTAACAATGCTTATAACCAACATTAAACCATGTAATTAAAAATGAGATAACAACCATTAAGGCCACATAATAGTAAGTACAAAAGAAAGAGAACTTAGTTTTTATTAAACATAGGCAAGAGCCAACTAGGGTTGGGACTTCCATGTACCACCCGACCATAGACATGGTTGAACTAATTTATTTATTTATTTATTTATTTTTTATTTTTTTTATTTTTTTTATTTATTTTTTATATTTTTTCCACTATCACCTCGTGCCATATTCAAGCATGAATGTGGGATCTCATGGATAAACCAAACCAAAAACAACCAGGGGAATCTACAGGTTAGACCACCTCCACCCTCACCAAATTGTGAGTTCACCAAAATCGACATCGAGATCACAAAACCAAACCGAGATTGGAATGCCTCCAAGATCCATCACTATCCTTGAGGAATTTTCTTTCTCCTTGTCTCTTAGGATTTACCATGATCTGCACATCATCACTAGGACCTAAACCGAGACTCCACCCTCAGGTCTTACCATGTATCCCGCCAAAACTGGTCAAGGGATTCCTAGGCCTTTGGGAATTTTACCGAGACCACCTTCGCCCGGATTCTGAAACCATCCAGCAACTCCAAGATCAAAACCTATAAACGACCATCACACCATGGCTATCCAGAAAAAGGAAAGGAAAGGCTAAAAACCATTGTCATAACCCGGCAAAACCATGCCACCAATAACAAGAGAACATATACCAACATGCAAAGTCCTGCATGTCAAAACCAGCTAGGAAATCACACATGCAATATGTTACCTAAGAGTATTCCTATTGATGTTGCTTGATCCTGATCCTCCTTGCTTGTTCTTTGATTTCCTTTCCTTTCCTTGTCCTTCCTCTGCTTAATTTTCCCTTCCTTGCTCCAAATCTAGAATGCTCCAAGAAAACTCTAGGTTTCCAAGGGTGAGAGAGAGAGACAGTATAATGAGAGATCTCCAAAATTGAACTGACAAAAATCCATGAATTGTTCCTCATAAGCCTTTTTATTAATGAGGCCTATTTTTTCTTCATTTTCCATTATTTTCCTTCAATTTCCTCCTCACATGCAACCTGTGACCTTTCACTTTATTTTCTCCTATTTTCCTTTAGTTTCAGAAATAAATGTGCCAAAATACTTTTTTTTTCCTTTTTAATGCTTTAGCGAATGCCTTTGCCAATTTCCCTTAGCCATAAACACATCCATTGATTCCCACTAGGATATCTTTTCCCAACATCTACATTGGAACAAGTGTCCCTTAAATGTGGTCTTGTTTTTCCTTTATTAACTTTTATTAGATGAACTTTTAACGAGGGGTTGTTACATCTTAACACAAGGTAGACCAAAATTCAATTGTTTTTCTCAGGAATACAGAACAGGGCTAACCTTGCATTTCAAGCTAGAAAGTATATTGTGAATGATGACTTAATAAAGGGTTGATAGGAAAAGAAAATTATTTGTTAGGAAGAGTATCATGTTTTAAAGATATCTTCTAGGATATTTTTGTGCAGGATTTACCAAGCTTCTGGAGTGATCAAGGAGTGCGTATCCCAGATGAAGAGTATCAAGTCAAGATTCAAGAAAAGAGGAATGACACATCATAATTCAACCATACTTCTTCTAATATAAAGGGTCAAAACATTTTTGACCTTTAAGAAGAAAAAAATTAATCTTCTTAATCAAATAAGAAGAGTCGTTAATTATTTACCACCGATCTCATATGTTTTTCACACATAATTAGATACTATCTATAAAGATATGATAACAACATCATTCCCATCAACAACCATCTGAGAGAGGATAACTTCATTTAGTGAGAAATGGATTGCAATGGAGGAATCTTCTAGTTCAACTGATCATGATGTCTCATACACAATGTTAGGCTTTCCTACAATAGATTGCAAATTTATCTTATATTTTTGCTAATAGTGGGGGTTTTTTCCCAAAGATTGAAAAACTAAAGGTTTTGTAAATTGTGTATAAATTCTCTCATCACGATGAGGAAAAGGTTTGTATTTTGAGAAAATAAGGACTATTGTGTGTATGTAAATACTTTTTCTTAAAATGAATTAAAATTTGTCAAGATCAAAAGTACTTGAGAAATTGAAACTAGAGATTCATGTGTTGGTATTTTCTAGTCTATGTTCTTTAGTGATTGTTTCCTTTTAGTATTTCATTTGATGTATTATCTTCAATGTTTGAATGTAATCAAAGGATTCAAAATTCACCTTTGATGCTCTATTTTCATCACAATCTCTATTGATACAAAATGAATGGAAGAAGCATACAAGTAGTCCAAATATTTTCCTCCAATGATTCATATCATATCTTGAACACTTCAATGATATTGCAATAGATAATTTTTATTATCATATAATACTGAAGCAATTCAAAGTTTAGGCCATAAGAATCGTCATTTTTTAAACATGGATTCCAAATAATTCTAAAAATTTAGAAGTATTGGTCATTAACATAATTGTCTACAACAATGTCGTCCAGTGTATCATTGTCAATGTTCATATGATCTTTCAAGTAGTTAATATTATCATCATCCTCATCTTTATTTGCATCATCTTCATCGTCATTGAAATCTCGCTGTAGACCATGCATATTGTTTTGAGATGTATTTGGCTCATCATTTTCTATACCATATATATTTTTCTCTTCTGTAACATCATCTAATGATTGTGAGATTTAATTGCTTTTATAGATTAAAGTTCATAGTATCCAAATCAGGAATCCATATTGACCCAGATAGGATCAAGGAAATTTCTGAGATATTTTTACCCCATAATAAAAAAGCAATGCAGTGTTTCCTTGGTTAGATAAATTTTGTTAAGAGATTCATCCCGAAATTCTCAAGAATTGTGTCTCCCCCTTACTATGAGGTTTGTCATCTCTGCCTCTAAGCAAACCAGGGTGAATCTTCTCTAGCCCCATCCGGCTGCGGTGTAAATTTGAACTGAAGAAAGCAATTGGGGCTTCAACTTTATCTTGATTCGCTTGTATGAGTATGACAACATATGATTTCTCGGAGGCGAATGTATATAGGGTGAAAGGATTGGAAAAATTTGGCGTTGCTACAGATGGGGCATTTATAATTGCTTGTTTTATCAAGCTAAATGCTTCATGTTCGAAATGACCCCATTTGAAGAGTGATTTTTTTTATCATGGCTTGGAGGGATGACACAATTCTTGAGAAGTTTGGGATGAATCCCTTAACAAAATTTATCTGACCAAGGAAAGACTGAATTGCTTTTTTATTATGGGGTAAATATATCTCAAAAATTTCCTTGATCCTATCTGGGTCAATATGGATTCCTGATTTGGATACTATGAATCCAAGAAGTTTTCCTTCACTCAATGCAAAAAAAGATTTTTCAAGGTTAAGCGAAATTCCATATTTTTGACAATGTTGAAAGATTTTTTTTAGGTCTCTTAGATGATTACTACGTTTTTTAGAATATACGGTTATGTCATCTAAGTAGATTACCACTAACCTGTTTACTAATCCCTTAAACGCAATGTACATGGTTCTTTGAAACATGGCACCAACATTGATTAGCCCAAATGGCATCTTTTGATAAGCATAAGTGCCCCATTTCGTTCTGAACATAGTTTTCAATTGATCATCCGAGTGGACTAAGATTTGATTATACCCTGAAAAGCCGTCTAAAAAGGACATTAACTTTGACCCTGCAATTGATTGTAATATCTATTCCATGGGGGGAAATGGAAAATTATCCTTTTGGAAAGCTTTATTGAGGTTGTGAAAGTCTATACAAATCTGAATATCGCCATTTTTCTTTCTAACTGGGACGAGATTGGAGACCCATCTGGAATGTCTAACAGGAAAAATAATCTTGGCTCTTAGTAATTTGTTTAACTCAGATTTAATCTGGCTTTCTAAATTAGGATGTATTTTCCTTAATTTATGTTGAACAGGTTTTTCAATGAAGATCATAGGAATTCTATGCTAGATAACTGAAATGTCATAGGTTTTAAGATCATCGTAATTCCAACCAAAGACACTCTTGTATTGTTTCAAGAATAGAATAAAACTTGATTTTTCTTCAGATGTCAGACCAAGACCTAGGTTGATGTTATGTGGTTTCATGTCCATCCCAAAATTGATTAATTCGTATCTCAGAGTCGAACTCTGGAGTTTTAAATTGGTGGATCATTTAAATTTATCCTTTAAGTCATATAGGTCCTCTAACTTGACTACGGATTTTGGTATAGCATTATTTTTGTTTTCTTGTTTCAGTTGATTGTCATGTTGGTCTTTGTCAATTATCTCATCATTGTAAGAGCCTTCTGAAGTAAGAAAACTCATGATATCACCGTCATTGTTGAAGACTCTCTAGTTGGTAATGTTATCAGGAATAGAGGGTCTAGAAACTAATTCAATAGAGAATCTATCTAGGTTTTAGCCCTCTGATGGAATAAGCTTGGAAGCTACATTAGCAAGAAGATCGTCGCTAGTGTTTTGGAGTATTGGAATAGATGAAATATTAAATGCTATAAAGCGTGAGGTCAGGTCTTGTACAAGGGATTGATAATGTTTCAAATGCCCTGATAGGTAGTGTATAGTATTTCTTACCTGTCTAATTACAATCTTAGAGTCTCCAAATACTTGAAGGTATTTGATATTAAGTCTAATCGCTGTGTATAACCCTTGAACCAATGCTTCATATTCAGTGGTGTTGTTTGTGTAATCGAATTCAATTCTACATGCTAACATGGTTTCTTCTCCTCTTGGACTAACTAATATATAACCTACCCCTGCTCCATCGTTGGATTTAGAACCATCGAAAAATAATTTTCAAAACAAGGTTTTATTTACTGGTTTATCTACAAAATTGATACTTCTAGAAGTGTTAGTTTGAGAAAAAAATTCTATCTGAGATAAAACAGAATTTTCAAAGAAAGGTGAAGTGTGAACGTTGATATTTCCTAAGAATGACTCAACAAAATAATTTCTTTTTATGTTGTTGCTATACACTACAGGCTCATTTTCTCCTTCAAACTCTGTCACTATGTACTTTTGATGTTTTTCTAGTTCAACTTTTATCTGATTTGGTTTTTCATTGTAGGGGAGCCACATATGAGACCAGTCGATTGTAAAGTAACCGTGAAGCATTTCTGACCAATCCCTACTGAGGATTAGTCCATAAAATTCAGGAATGTCAGCCACAAGTATATCAATGACTTGACACACTTTTGGGTTTGACGAAAGTCTTATGGTTACTTGATTAAGTCCTCCGACGACTTCGACTTGAGACCGATCTAGTTGTACTATTCCTACTACAAATTGTTGAGGCTAAATGTTTAACTTAGCGCAAACTACCTTACGTAAAATGTTAGATGATGCACCAGAATCAACTAGACAATTGTGCAATTTTTTATTAAAAATTTCAAAATTAAGGAGAAATGGCGCAGTATGGGACTTGGATATTCCGCCAATCAGAGCAATGTCGATTAGGTTGATTTTATTTTCAATGTTGTTCGGAAGTCTTCCCATTTCATGAGCGGCCTGTGAAATCACAGCGGTGGGAAGAGGCGTAGTAGTTATTGCATTGAGTTCTTTCAAGAGTAATTTCTGTTGATGTTTTAACTTACTGAGCTCATGAAGAGTAATGTTTTCTCTTGTTTTCTTCCTATATTCAACAATGTTGTATTATGTTTCATCTGAGATGATAAGCACTTTAGATGAAGATGTCAAATCAGATTGGATTTGGTTTGTCTAAGTAGACTTCAGTGAGGATTTTTTACCTATGATTTTATCCCTGGGAGGTGGAATTGGGTTTTTCTATTTTGTACTAGACTGTGGAGGATCGAGTTGATTTCTACTTCTAGTAGCAACAAGCAATGCTTCTTGATCTTCCTCATTTGGAAGAATGAAGTCCCACATTCCTTGTAGTTCTATGATTTCTTCATCGTTGGTTTGTTCCTCATTTGAAACTTCTTCCTCTTCCCCTTCTGATTCAGCGTTTTCTATAGCATTTGGAGGTTTAGAATCGGTTGGAGGATTTCTTTTAAAGGGTCTAAAAGTTTTCTTGGAAGAGGTTTCTGCTACTTGTTTCTTTATATCAACCATTTCGTTGGACATGATCTTCAAGACTTTTTGTAACCCTTCTAGGTCGAAAGGGTCCTTTGGTTGTTTCTTCTTAGAATCGTCTCTAAAAGACACTTTTTTAGACTTCCTTTCATCTACAACATTTTTCTTTTCTATGGCTAGGATAATTTTCTCTACAGCTATTGCCTCTTTCATGTTTTCAGCTAATGTTGGCTTGGCAGCTCTGTCTACAAAGATGGCTGAATTTGAAGGTACAGCAGAAATATACCATTCATTTTGGAATTCAATGCTAGGCTTAGATTCTATTGGTATTTTGTTTAATAATTTATTTAAGTGAGAGTTTAAGTCCTTAATTGGTTCCTTTGGTTCGGATTTTAAATTGGAGAGGTCATTTATTAAGGTTGTTGTGGACCTATCATCCCCAAATTTTGTTAAAAATTGATCTTGAAATGTATCCTAGTTATTAATGGAGCTTGATGGTAATGAAAAATACCATGATCCTACCGCTCCTTGTAAAGTATAGGGAAATAATCTTACAATTGCATCCTCTTCTGTTACTCCATTCAAATTAACAGATAGGATAAAATTATTTATGTTTTCTTAGGCTAATAGGCCATTGTCAGGATTTAATTTGGGCAACCATTTCTCAGGATGAGCTGGTAATTGCGATAAATGTCTAGCCATTTTTATAGGCCTTGGGTTGGCCCATGGCCTCGGTGGTGGATTTTGTACCATCGTCGAGATGTGAGTAGGAGAAGGTGTGGCAGTAGTTGACGGTGATTAGGTAGAGAAGGATGTTGCTCCTGTACTTGTATGAACCACAATCTAGAGTTGGGGGATGGATGAGTGACCTTGTGATGATATGGATGGGACGGTGGAAGAAAATGATGATAGAACCTCACTATGAGATTCTGCGAATGTTTTCCTAGATTTCTTACAACTCGGTAGAGGAAACTCGACTCGTGGGATTCCTAGTTTTTTGCTTTGTGCTCTAGTAAGTCATTGAGATGGGGTTTGATGAGAAGTGACAAAACCTAGGGATAACTCAGATTCTTCTTGAGATATTGAAATCCCCTGTAACTTGTG
This sequence comes from Pinus taeda, assembly GCA_000404065.3. Classification (NCBI taxonomy): domain Eukaryota; kingdom Viridiplantae; phylum Streptophyta; class Pinopsida; order Pinales; family Pinaceae; genus Pinus; species Pinus taeda. The sequence goes on along the minus strand of APFE030815209.1, from coordinate 6,745 downwards.
GATTAAAGTTTGTAATTCAGGGGGCTCTGAAGAATAATGATCTGGCTTGTTTGGGATTTCAGTAATGTGCTCTGTATTTTTCTTTTCAACTTTTGTTTCAAAGATAGGAGATTTGGAATGTGAACGAGAGGTTGAGGGTAATGGTGAGGGAGATTTACTCTTAGAATGGCGTGAAGATGTAGATTTACTTTCCATTCATAGTCAGGCCCTCCTTCTAGCGCCAAATATGTTGGAGGCTCGAAAAATTGGGACTCCAACAAAGGGGATAACCACCCGGTCCGGACCTTAGGACAACTCCTTTTCCATTTGGAATAGTGGCTCCGACTGGGGATGATGGGACCAGTTTCCCAATATGTTTTATAAGATTCGTGCTAATGGGATGATTTTTTTCTTTTCTGGATTTTATGAGGTAACTACTTATTCTAAAATTGATCTATCTTCTAACTATAATATGCAATATATCATAATCAAAGAAAACATCTAACTTTAAGACTATCCCGGGAGTAATGTTTATATATGTGATCTAAAATTATTTTTGAAAGTAATTGATAATAAATATCATTTGATTACTATCAGAAGAGAATTCGTTTAATAATGATCATTTCGTATAAAAAGTTAGCTGAAATGATATGAGAGATATATCGCATAAAGAGTCATTCATATATTCAGCATGAAGAATAAATCATCATTATACAAAAGTGCAATAATGATAACTAAGAATTTAAATGCTCATACATAAATAACTGAAAATGATTTATTGCTTGATACAAAAATAAAAAGCATTAAGAGATAGAAGTACCATATATAATACGTCCTACTCATGTGCTCCAGCAATATTGATCCACTTTCAAATCATTCAACATCAACTAAGAGTACAAAAGTGCAATTTCAGGATGCTATACTCAAGTAGAAAATAAATCTCGTTCCATTAACTTTACCAAAACCTCCTCAAATGGGCAAAAGTGCATGTTCTGAAGAATGTTTTTGATAAAATTTCTGGACCCCTCTCTAAATGCATGAGAGGGGTTTAAATACTAATCTATGAAACTAAAAATAGAAATTACAAAAATAAATGAGGACGTTTAAACGACTTGCCTCATTTTAAGCGAAACACAAAAATAAAATATGTGTATGACTAATCCTACATTTGGTCTTTGAGATCGCAAATATCTAGATAGGCTTAAGGAGTGTTAGTTGGCCAACTTCAGCTTCCAGTTGTCCTGTGAACATGGCATTGGTGAGTGTTGGCACCATTTTCTCAGTGGAAGTAATCAGGCACCTCGGGGTCATCTATTAGCTATGTGGTTTTACTAGGTATTACTAATACGCTTCCTAGTTCAATCTGGTTACTTGTCTGATTGCCTCTACCCTTTCCTCCACTACCTATTTCCATATTGCTTGAAGTTGTTATGCATTTGGAAGAAAGCCAGGGGTGGTTTCTACTACCAAATTAGCATTGTGTAAATTCTCATTCACACATTCGATGATGCTATTTGATGTTGTTTCCACATCCTCCATTGCCTATTCTGCCTCTCCGAGCCTAGAATCCCATTTTTCAAATAAGATTTCTTTATGTGATTCATCTAATTTGGGCATGTCTGCTCTTTTCCCATCCTCAAATTTCTGCCAATTTAAGAAGTCTGGAACTTTCTTAAGAATTGTATCATATTCAATTCGTAATTCCACAACTTGATTCGTTATGTTATTGCTCATTTCGAAGTGAGGATTCCACTACAAAATCTTTTGGCATAATAACTCTTTCTGGTGTAAAAGCTAGGAATTGAGGTCAAGCGCTTCTATGACAAACTGTTCAATCTTTGGGTCTTCTTTATGCAGTTCTGCTATGCTCTACAACTACACTTCTTTACCTGCTAAACTGCTCTGATGTGCTAACTAAATTTGTTGAAACTCCTGTTGAAGCTTAGCAAACTGCATTTCTGCTTGTTAGTTGATACTGGCCTGCTACAACTGTTGTTCTAATAACAAAATTTTGTCTTCTTTTTCTTTTAGTAGCAGTTGTACTTCTGTTGCTTTGCCAATGGTTGTTAAAGCATATGTGCCTGTGAATTGCGAGAGTATAGTGAGGTTAGCCAATGAATCTGTGGATGGGTCCTTCTAGAGAACATCTAGAGGTTCATCTTCAGGAGTGATCACAAAATCCAACTTTCTTTTCTTTATTTGTATTTTAACGTCCGCTTTGTGTTGGGGGCTGTAAAATACATCTAGAGGAGGAATTTCCTCTATTATCTATTCAATCTCATATGTGGGAGCAATGGCAATATGCTCTATTTCCCGAGTTCTAACAACTCCTTCTGTCACAATTTTTGTGGTCATTTCTTGTTGGCTTGTTGGTGGCTCTATGGTTTTTCCCTTCGTGTTGAGTCTCTTATTGAAATTGTCCCATTCTTCTTCTAAATCAATTACAAGCGGCTTTGCTCGCTGCGTAAGGGGAGTTGAGGTTTCGGCTTGTTTTATGAGCAAAGTCTGTTCATCTAACTTTGTTGTCGACTGGGTTGTGTCTTTAATCGATTCCTCACTCTTGCTATGTTCATTTTCTTATGTTTTCTCAGATTGTTCGATAGACTTTTCTATGGACTCATTTCCAGAACCTTTTTTGGATTTTTCTTTTGAGTCCCCATCTATGCTTACACTAGGAGTAGGATCTTTCATTAGCTCAATGAGTAGTTGGTCCAATGGGACCTTAGATAACCTCCTTCTCCTATAGTTATCAAATGTTTGTAGACCTTATTGATCAAAAAGTATTTGTGCCATATGCTATACTTCTTTTAAGGTGTTTTTCTGTAGGAAAACATCATCAAAGGGGTCTTTTTCATGGGTAAATATTCTTATTTTGACCATTGCGTTAAAATATTTGATAATACCAAAGGGATCATATTGTCTTGCGAGGAACTTGGGTAATTGTAAAGATAATACATTGTTTGTAGGTTTTAACCCCGTACAGAAATTACCTGCATACGAATTCTAAATCACAGGAAAAATAAAAATGTGAGAGCAT
>APFE030815202.1:32906-52059 GCA_000404065.3 Pinus taeda | reverse complement strand
TTGAAGAAATAGTGCTGCCCCAACAAAAACACTAGTTTGCTTGACCATGCAATCCTTAGTGTACTATTTTCCTTTGCAGAAATTAGTTATGGGTTTAGATCTCTGAAATGTTTCTTTGCATAGTTGATGTACATGGTTTTCTTTCCAAATAAATTTTTTGTTCATTCATGTTATTGATAGTTAGACTAGATTAGCTAGGACTTTGATCATTTGCAAGACTTTGTTGATTCGGTTGAATGTACACCGTGCAGGGCATCTCCACCACTCTTTCATCCACCTAAGCTTCATCTGAGCCACCTGTTAGCTAGGTTCCTCATCTCCCATCTATCCTTTTTCCCACATAACCCTACCTACTTTCTCAATCATTGCCTTAGCCTTCTTTAAGCCAAGTCAGCCTTCTACACCTTCTCACCACTCCACCCACCAGTCTCTGGGTCACTCCAGACCCCTATCCTACCCCCTTATCCATCCATGCATCTTCCCTCACTCACTCATCCTCTAAAATCCACTTTTTAGACATCCTGTAGAAATTTCTGAACATCCTGTAGAAATCTCTGAACATCCTGTAGAACCCCTGCAGACTTCCTGTAGAAGCTCACAAATGAGGTTTCTTGATAGCCAAACTTTGTGAAACTCTCTGGAAGGGTGTTGGGGACTCGTTAGACCCTCTCTAAACCTTCCCAACCTTTTCCAAACATTCCTCCTCCTTTATCCACCCCTGCACAGTAAAGAACAATGAAAGCATATGCATGATGAAACTGACAACTTAATCAAAATTACAAAAAGATGTTTTCTTAGGATAGAGGTAGTCTAGACACATGTATTTTACCTTGATAGAAGTAATGGCATCTCTTTCAGTAGTTTGCATGTTCATCTTTGCATCAGTAGGACTAACTGGTAGAATTAGGGTTTGCGCTTTCCTCCAGATTCTCAATCTCTTTTCGCAAATAGATTAGCTTCCTTCGAGTTAGATTTCATCCATCAATTACAAAGCTTCTTCTAAGAGCTCATAGAAGTTGGCTTAAGCTCCTAGTGGACTTGTGCCATTTGACCAAGTGACAGCTGCGAAAAGAGCTAGTACTTGTGCATACAGCACCGTCGCTTCCAAGTTTGTTACGAACAACCGGGTTGATAAAAGTAAAGAAGGGAGTCCCAGGCGTTGCAATATTATTGCTGCAATACTGGAGCCCACCAAAGGAGTAAGCAATATCCAAACATTACACACCATTCATGTAGCAGAAAATGCATTTTTATTGATAAAAAAGGGACAAATCAATTGTTAGTTTATGGTAGCATGGAATAGATGTTCTAGTCTCTGATGATGCTAAGAGGCTAAGGAACACTAGATCTCCAAACCTAGAAAAGGTTTAGTGAGATAAGCCACAAATAAGCTTGAGAAACAATTTAATTGAATTAATTTCCCGTAATTAAATTATTTTCTAAGTCTAACTTAGGAAAAGTGGTAAGTTAAAGTTAATTAATTAAGGATGTTTGAGATTGCTATAGAGACTTTTATTGATGAGGTCTAATTGACCTTAACTATCGATGGAGATTAAATCGTGGCCGTTGAATAATAAATGGGATATTATAAGAGCAAGTTGAAGGGATTGAAGAGAACATCATTTGCATTAGTGTGATTGAGTTGTGCAAGTCAGAATGAGCTACCCAGTTCACAGATTCAGTGAGGGTGAAATTCGAGCCAGAGGGAGAGCATCAGAGAGAGGGAGAAACATATAATTTGGGGGAAAGATTCCAAAGAGTTTCCTAGTGTTTTTCTAGTGTCGGAGTGGCAAGAAAATGGAGGCTGAAGTTCATGTACAGGGAGGGCGTACAAGTAGTGCGAATAGCTAGAAACCATTGAGCGAGTTGCTAGAAGAGGGTTGATTCAATTTCTGGAGGTTGGATTAGCTTCTAGGAGGTAGAGTGAGTCTTTTTTAGAGGTATAGCAAGGGATGCTGACTCACTTTGAGCCAGTTTCCAGGCAATGCGAGTTATCCAGAGCCAACAATGTGAACTCCATGCTGCAGTGCAAGTAGTCAGTGTGGGGTTTGAGTAGGCCAAAGGAGGCCCATTTTATTAGAAAAGGATATCCTTGATCTCAGAATTATTTTTCTAGTATATTTTTGGAGGATAGCTATTTGGGAATCTAGATTGTAATTATTCTCAAATTGTTGCATAATAAAATAAACCCATCTGCTGCACTGGTTTTCCCTTCGGTGTTTTTTCGGGGACGTTTATTCCAAAAAATTGGTGCCTATTTTTTATGTGTGTGCATATACTTATTAGTTCCTGATTTTATATTCCACAACATATTTTATTTTGAAGAATGCATCAATGATTTATTCGCTATTTTCCATAAACAAATAAACTGCTAACAAGTTAGAAGGATAAACTCCAATCAGTGCATTTAAGGAAATTTCACATGGTATCAGAGCATTGTTGATCAGATCAAAGGCTCAAAGGTGAAAGGAAGAGAAATAGTGTATTTTTAGAGGGATATATAAAGCACTTTCAATAGATCTATGTAGGAAAGGTAGGCAGGAAAATCAATTTCTAGAATTAGACAGGAGGAAAAGTTTTATTTGTTTAGAAGCAGTAGCAACAAGCAGTGGATTTGTTGGAAAGAGGGTATGGTGAGAATATTAGCTGATTCACAGAGTAGATCTGGGTGTAGATATTTTCAATAATATTTTGCAATTTCATATTTGTGCAAGGAAAGAAGAGAAAATAACATAAAGGGAATATCCTGAATTCTCAAAGGGTTTCTAGTTTTTTAGTTGCAGGAAAAGAAGTTGTGATTTCTAGTAGGAGAAGGCTATAAAAAACTTGTTAGTCCTACTAGTGTTATTTTTAGATTTAACTGTGAATGTGACATATTCCAAAGGACTTCTAAAAGGTAGAGCGAATTACCCAGTTGAAGCATCAGGCAATGCGAATTTTGGGAAGGACACCAAAGGCAAGTACAAGTTAAGATATGTGAATTTCCAAAGAAAGTGCGAGTAATAGAGAGAAGGAAAAGTTGCTAGAAGGAGAAGGATATTTCTAATAGAAATTTCTCTAGTTGATTTGAGTTTTATAGAGACGACCACAACAATACTCAGAGATTAGGACAAACTTGACGGAGTCTCTAATTTTGGTGTCTAGAAATCCAAAATGCAATTCCTATTGGATGAATATCGTTTGAAGGAGTTTGTGACAAATGTCTTGGCACAACCAACAAATCCATAAAACTGGAAACCTTCAATAAATAGATGGACAAGACTAAGAGGATGTCCTTAGATGGGTTTTAGGATCACATTGTCTTGCATATTGTAGACAAGGATACAACAAAGAACATGTGGGATGACGTCATGAAGTTGTACTAGGATCCTTATGAGAATCATAAAATGATTCTCAAGGAGAGGCTAAGGATAATTTAAACATAGAAGGGTGAGGGTGTTACTTCTTATCTCACCAGCATTTAAGGAACCAAAGACGAACTTGCAGCTGTAGGAGAGAAACCAACAGACAACGAGCTAGTGTGCATGACTCTCAATGGGTTCTCCAAGGAGTAGAGTACATTCATCCAAGTCATTTTTGGGAAAGACGCACTTCCTAGATGGGAGCACCTATGGAGTGGCTTCACTAAGGAGGACCTAAGGATCAGTATTAAGGTACTATCAGTACCAGTAGCAAGGGACCAAATGTGGAAAACGAAGAGGAGAATGTAGCCCTTGCAAGTAAAGGGAAGACGAAAAAAGGTCCTAGTTAGGGACAAATATCAAAAGGAGGAGTCAAAAAGAAGGACCTATTAAAGGTCAAATGCTTCACATGTGGTGAATTTGGTCATTACGTCACCCAGTGTCCCAAGAGAAAGAAGGAAAAGAAGGGGCAACAATAGACAACAACTTTGGTAGAGATCGACGAGTTGACTTATAGATTGGAGAAATTCACATTGATAGCAACGATAACTTTAGATGGAGGAGGAGCATGATGTGTCATAAAACAGTATGGGTAGGGTCCATATGTGAGTATTAGGAGCTCTAGATAAGATCCAGTTGTTGTTCACAGGGATCAATACCTTTTCTATGGGAGCCCACAATAGTAGAGTAGCAGGAGGAACAATCATGATACAAAGGTACACAAGTTCAGTGTAAGAAGGGTGCAGTTAGATACTCAAGCGACAGTTGCAGAGCCATAACAAAGCACAATCAGGTACTCAAGAGATAGTTGTAGAGCCAGAACTAGAAACAATCAATACTTGAAAGGCAATGCAAAGCTAGTTAAAATAAGATGTATGAGAGAAAATTGTAGATCCAGTTAGGTGCAACTAGATTCTTGGAAGACAATACAAAGATAACTGTAGTCAAATACTCAGGAGATAGTTTTGGAACTAGTTGTAGTGACATAGGCAGTGCGAATTGACCAGTTACAGGTAGTAGGCATAGTTCGTGCCAGAGAGAGACTTGATGAGAGAGTTTCCAACTAGGGTTGGTAGCGTGAATTGGCCAGTAGTAGGTAGTAGGTACATTTCCATTTGGAGAGACTCTTCTTTAGTGGGTTTTCGACCCAAGAGAGATATCCCATTTCTTCTTCAGAGGTAGATTAAAACTCATTATTGTAGCAGTTTCCATGGTAGTGTAGTGATAACAACAACGCAACAATAGTGCAGGGGCAACAACAATATGAGTAGTGTAGAGATAAAATAGGATGGTTCATCTACAAATTTAGCACTAAATTAGAGTTCATAGAGTAGCTTGGTGGACAGTGAGAGCCAGTTGTATCACAAATGTTAAACACCAATAACACGAGTTAGTCTAGACATGATGTTCTCATAGAGTTACTCAATGAATGAGTATAGTGGAGAACACCTTCCTCACTAAGAGGAAGTGTGAGTTTATGGTAACATGAGACAGGTTCTCTAGTCTCAAATGATGCTAAGAGGCTAAGGAACACTAGATCTCCAAAACCCATAAAAGGTTTCGTGAGATAAGCTTGGGAAACACCTTAATTAAATTAATTGTCCATAATTAAATAATTTCCTAAGTCTTAACTTAGGAAAAATGGTAAATTAAAGTTAATTAATTAAGGATGTTCAAGATTTCTCTAGAGGCTTCTGTTGATGAAGTCTAATTGATCTGATCCATTTATGGAGATTAAATCGTGGTCATTGAAGACTCAAGAGAGATTATAAGAGCAAGTCGAGGGGCTTGGAGAGAGCATCAATTGCATCAATGTGATCGAGTTGTGAGAGGTAGATGGAGCTACCTAGTTCACAAATTCAGTGAGGGAATAGTTCAAGTCAGAGGGAGAGCATCAGAGAGAGGGAGAAACATATAATTTGGGAGCGGGATTCCAAAAATTTTCCTAGTGATTTTATAGTGTCGGATTGGTAGGAAAAGGGAGGTCGAAATTCATTTGTAGGGAGGTCATATAAGCAATGCGAATAGCTAAAAACCCTTGAGTGAGTTGTCAGAAAAGGGTTGATTCAATATCTAGAAGCTAGATTGACTTTCAGGAGGCAAAGTGAGTCACTTCCAGAGATAGAGGAAGGCAAGATTACTCACTTTGAGCCAATTTCAAGCCAATGCGAGTTATCTAGAGCTAACAATGTGAGTTCTAGGCTACAGTGCGAGTATCCATTGCGGAGTTCGAGTAGGCCAGAGGAGGCCGAGTTTATTAGTAGAGAGGATCCTTGATCTCCAGATTATTTTTCCAGTATATTTCTAGTGGATAGCTAGTTGAGCATCCATATTGTAATTATTATCAAATTTCTACATAATAAAATAAACCCTCATCTACTGCACTAGTTTTCCCTTCGGGGGTTTTTTGGGGGACATTTAGTCCAAAAATATTGGTGTCTATGTTTCATGTGTGCACATCTATTTCTTAGTTCCTAATTTTATATTCCACAATGTATTTTTATTGTGAAGAATGCATCAGGGATTCGTTTGTTATTTGCCTTAAAAAAATAAACTAATAACAAGTTAGAAAAGTAAACTCCAGTTGGTTCAGTTAAGGAAATTTGACATCAATCATAGAATTATTCTAGAGGAGAAGGGAGTAAAAGAGGACATGGAATAAATAATTTTAAAGGTAGACACAATCAAGGTGAGATATTTGGTCTTCATTGTGTTTGTTGTGGCAAAAATGTACATGAGGCAAAGACTTGTAGAATCCCATGGAAGAAGATACATGACCATAAAAAAAAAGGAATTGGAAAAAATCCCATGAACCTGTTAATTTTTAGGGCTAGATTGTTCTATGCTATAAATAATTGCAAATTTTAAATTTTGCCAACAATTTCACATTACATCCACTCCATAACATCATATCATTATTAGCAATTATGTAGAGAGAACAATAAAATCAACAATGCAACAAAATAGTAAGGAACAACAAAAGAAAAGCATACACAATTGAGACATAGAGACTTAGGTCAGAGACCAAGGAAAAACTCCACAATGGGGAAAATCGAACCAAATTCTTCTTCTTATATGTAACACCCTCCTCCCACATAAAACCAAGTAACCATGCCGATCGGAGTAAACATGAGATGATAGGCTACAATGATTAGATTCGAACTCCTATGCGACCTTAGGGAAGTGGAATCAACAGAACATCACACGCAATCATCCAACATCATCAACAAAACCCTCAGGAGACAAGTCAACCACTCAGACAACCTGTCCTTGGGTCCCACTATTGTTTTGGGTGTCTTAGGCCACAGTCCCTCTCTTGCTATGGGCAAGGGAGCAACCAAAAACCCAAAGTTGTTCTCATAGGCTTGCTTGCAGTGACCAGAGACCAAAGTTTCTTGTTTTGTGCCAACAATCCTAGGATTTAAGCCACTTTTTTAGTCCCAGAGCCCAAGCCACTGCCCAGAAAGGAGTGATAGCTTAGAATTAGCAAAAATACAGGGAAACAATGATGCAAAAGCAATAAACTGAACAAGACCATAACTAGACCCCTGCTAGCCATGACAGGCATTTCGCCAAACACATCTTCAACATGTAACCTACAGGTGTAAACAACAAAATTAAGTATAGGGATCTCATAATTATCTAAGAATCGCTATGAACCATTGTTCCCTCATGTTAATTGTTTCATTATCCTCTATTAGGTCATAGACATGTTATCCATTGATATACAAGTAAAAACATGCTGAGAGACATACATATTTGTTGTTATAAAATATACATATAACCATCATAATAGGAGCAAAAATAACATAAACATATAAACCATCAAAATCCACATATACATCAATACATTTACACATGAAATTAAAGGGAATAAATTTCTCATTAATGAATGCAATGAACCAACCGGAGATGGAACTACCACATTCCACCCGACCATAGATTGGCTGAGCCAAGTCTCTCTTTGTCCAATCACACCCGTGACATATTCCAAGAATCAATGTGGGACTCATATAATGCATCAAAAACACCAATCAACATGGATTCCACTGAAGTTATCTACCTACATCGTGAGGAATTTGAGTGCCTCCTAGTCTCTCAGGCTTTACCACAGATCCACAGTGTGATCCAGGGATCACTAGGCCCTCCAGGATTTACTGTGCATCCCATCCTAAGATCACTAGGCCCAACGGAGAGAAAACCAACCTCTTAGCTTTACAATATATCCCAGCATTCACTGACAAGGATGACTAGGCCCACCGAGGCACATAATCTGGCTTTACCACAACCCACAGTCTAGTTCATAGGTTACTAGTCCAGTGGCTTTGTGATCCACAATTTGGTTTAGGGACCACTAGACCACATGTTTTTCAATTTGAAGATCCACCCCACTCAGCTTCAAATCCAATACGGCCATCCCACATAAACCGAATGAGAGAACCCATCTCATCAAGGCTATCAGGAAATGGCAAGGCTAGGCTGAAAATACTGTCACACCTGGAAAAACCCATGCCATGGTAGCAAATAAACACATGCAATCCCATGCATGTCAAATATAGCAAGGAAAATACATATGCAAGTCGATACTTGCAGTGGAGCCTGCTATAGCTACTTGATCCTACATTTCCCTGCTTGATCTTTGCTTCCTCTTTCCTTCTTTTCCTTTCTTGATCCTATGCCAAAGTGCTCCAAGAACTCTAAGTGTCCAATAGTGAGTGAGTGAGAGAGAATAATGAGAGAGCTCCAAAACTCAACTGAAAAAAGGTTACAAACTGATCTTCATAAGCCTTTTTATGGATGAGGCCTCTATTTTCTTCATTTTCCATTATTTTCCTTCATTTTTCTCCTCACATGTAACCTGCAAGCTTTCACCTCCTTTTTCTCCTAATTTCCATTATTTTCATAAATAATTGTGCCAAAAATTTCATTTTGCCTTTCCAAATCTTTAGTTAGCCATTTCCTTTTCCAATTTCCTTAGCCATAAACAACCAAATGAACACCCCCTAGGATGTCTTGTCCAACATTCTGCTTGGAATAAGTGTCCCATCAACCGTGGTTATTGTTTTTAACTTTTATTACATAGAATTTCACTAGGGCTGTTACATTATATATTCATCAAATGTTCAACTAGGATACAATGTACAATAAATATGAGACACATCTTTCAACATCCAATACATTAAGCCTCTTAGGGCTAGATTGTTTTCTGCTATAGATAATTGCAATTTTTAAAATTTTCAACAATTTCACATTACATACACCCTATAAAATCATATCATTATTTGCAATTATGTAGAGAGAAACATAAAATCAATAATGCAACAAAAGAAAGGAAAACCAAAAGAAAATCATATAATATAGAGACACCAGGATTTAGGTCAGAGGGTAAGGCAAAACCCCATAAGGGGGAAAACCCAACCAAATTATCCTTCTTAGATATTTATGAAATCTTCAACTGGGATAGAATGCATAATAAGTATGAGGCACGTCTTTCAACATCCAATACATTAAGCCTCTAAGGGCAAACCAGGGAGCATACAAGTATAGTGAAGTAGATCTTCAAGTAACATATTTTTCCGTCAAGTCACTGTCATAGAGACAAGCCATACATCAAATATATACTGCCATACATTAGAGTGTCACTTCCATATCAAAGTAACTTCCATGTAGATTCACTATTATTGCCATATAGATCATTGTCTTACATTAGGGTCACTGTCATGTCAAGGTTTGCTGCCATATCAAGGTCACTTTCATATAGATCAGTGCCGTATCAAAAGTCACTATTATGCCAAGTTCACTATTACACATTACTGTCATAGAGGCATTGTCACATTTGTCATATGAATCATTGTCACATATTGTCATAATGGTGCTAAAGATGCCACACATCTAGGTCATATAAATACTGAAGATATAAAATATCAAAGTCATATAAACTTTGCCATCCAACATTGTAGATACCAAACATTAAGGTCATACAAATGTCAATTCCATACATATTGTCATATACTAGGTCTATGTTATATCACCATTATTAGGTCACTGTTATGTCAAGATTGATTTCCATACATCACTATAATAGGTGTCAAACATTTATTATCAGAAAATTGCCCAAGCAACATAGAAATTATTGCAAAATTTGAGATGTGAGACATTGCGTTATAGAGTGCGAGCCACAAAGTGACAATGCGAATCATAGGAGTATAGTGCGAGCCATAAAATAATAATGTGAGCCACATGAGTATAGTACACTGTCCAAAAATAACAATGTGAGCCATAAAATAATAATACGAGCCACAAGAGTATAATGAACTGTCCGTAAATAACAATGAGAGCCACAAGAGTATAGTGCGAGCCATAAATAATAATGTGAGCCACATGAGTATAGTGTGTTGTCCATTAATAACATTCTGAGCCATAGTAATGGTATATGAGCCACAAAGGGTTACGAGCCACAAAAGATTATGAGCCACACAGTATAACATTGTGAGTTAGAGATATTATTGCGAGCCATAGATAAAATGAGACACAGATAATAATTCAAGCCTCAAAGATATAGATTTAATCCACTAAGTTAACGTGAATCACACAATTCACAATGCTAGCCTTAGAGATATGTGTGTGGGATACTGATAGATAGAACACAAACTACATAATGAATTATGTGAGCCACAAGAAATTACAAGTCACAGAGAGTTACGAACCATAGTAATATATGTGATGAAACATTTAGATAGATACAAGCCACAAAGAAGTGACATTTGGTAATGGACATAGAACACAAGACCAAAACTTCCTCTTATCTTCATCTCCAATTCGTCCTCTTTTGTCCTGCGATTCCTTAGATTATAACTCTTGGATGTGCGAATTCTGCTCCTCTAATGAGCCCTAAAAAGGTCTATTATATAGGCATGTGCTTTAGTGAAAGGGTGCCTCTAAAAGGTGGATTTGACCTGAACTTGAGCCATCTCTACAATTTTGAGAGACTGAATTGGAGAAGTTCTTAATAATTTGATCATAAATGCATTTAAATTGAAACCGACATAAATTACTTGCCCACAAAAAATGTCTCATAAAATATCAATAATAATGATATTTCCTTTAACCGAATTGAATTATTTCTTGTGGGGAAAGATGGGCTTTCCTTGGGGTAGTTGTGTTCCTATGGGGAAATTCGTCCCATAGCTACCCCAATTTTCAACACTCCCTCTCAGCTAGGGTGGAATTTCCATCGGCATCATAAGTCTCATATCAGTTGTACATGTCTGCTACATCATGCATCATCTCATCTCATCTCATCTCGTCTCATCTCATAGAAGAAGAATAATCCACAACTGATAGTAAGGGGGATCAATTTAACACAATGGTAAAGACTGTCCAAACCCTAATGGTCTCCCGGTCAAGTTCCATGACCTTCATCTCAACTGAACAATGTGTCTCGATCTCAAGAAGAAGAATCATCATAGGGGATATCAATCTCCAACCCTATATCCAATGACAGTAGGGGAGATACACACATATCATTAAAATAAAGATAAGAATCAAACACATCCTATTGTTGACTGATATTCTCACCTTGATCTCAAGAATAAAGTGATAGAAAACATGCATATAATCACTTGGGGGAAATACCACTTACCATGAGAGGTTAGGATTCTACATGTCCCAAGTCTCCTCACCCTTGGCCAGATGGGTGGAAATTCCAACAAGCCTAACTTGTGGGTAGGATGAATACTAGGGTATACTCAGTCAAGTCCCAAACTTTACAGTAGGGGGAGACACACACTTACCATTTCTAGTAAGGATTAGACACATCCCTACATTGACAATAGGGGAGATATACATTCACACTTACCATTTCTGGTAAGGATCAGACACATCTTATTGTCCATGGAAGTATGGAGACAAGGGGGAAGAGCATAACTCAATGTTCTTGAAAGGGCCACATACATCAGTCCAAGTTTCTCTCTGAAGAATATGAATGGCATGGAGATAATATATACAATTTTATCATCTACTGAAGCCTCACTACTTCAATTCCACAACAAAGCATTGTTAGAGCCTCAATGCCCCCTCTGTGCTAAATCCTCATTGCTCACTTTGTGTTGGAGCCTCATTTCTCCTCTCTACACCATATCCTGAATATGGTGATATGTAGTCTACATGTGCTTTAATTTAGGATACTATGAAAGTTGGATGCAACATATCACATTCGTGTCCAACACATGCTCAACCAACTCTCTAAAGAGATTTCTCAACTACACCGTCTTGGATCTAGCCTTTCTAGCAATAATGCATTTTTCCTTTACTGTACTCAAAGAAACATACTTCTACTTCCTCTTCACCCAGGAAATCAAAATAGAACCCAAGCTAAAGTAACACCCATATGTGCTCTTCCAGTCAACATCATTTTCAGCCTCAGTCAACATCGGTGTATCCATGAATTCAGGTAGTGTATCTCTGTCCTGATTAATAGTTTCATGTAGGTATCTTAGCACATGTTTATTAGTAACCCAATATACAAGTCCAAGATTTATCTAGCTCATAGTACTCATCGCAAAGCAAGGATCCATCTGGTTTCCAGCTCATTGTCGGATCCATCAAATGTGTATCTGAAGAGGAGTCTCACTCAACTGCTTTAATGTAATCCATCATGCTAAGTATTTGAAAACATGCTTCCATTGACAAGGAAGACCTAATCATCTCTCTGATACACTTTTGATCTCAAGAAGTTGATCACCAGGGCTCAGAGGTCAACTCCCTCTGGCACTGAACATGAAGATGATCTGATCTTGTCAGAAATAAGTTGTTAGTATATATAAAACCAAACATAAAAATATACCTTATATTTCACATCCGATGTTCATCATTCCAACCATGTCAAGTCCAAAAGACTTACTTGAGTCCATATGGAAATTTCTTCAACATGTAATCATGAGTCTCATTTCATGTGTCTTAAAGACCCGAGGTAGCTCCAAGTATGCTTCTTTCTTAAGTACATCATGGAGGTAGCTGATTTAAAAAATATTTGATAATAGTGCATCTAGCAGTAGGAACTATAATCTTCTCCCTCTAAGAGCATATTCCTTATTATTGATGAATTTAACATCCATATGCATCTACCACTACTATATCTTATCATCTAAAATTTTCATCTAAAATTTTCCTTGCATGAAGGACATATTTCTCTTATCAGGCCATTGCATTCAACTTGAAAATCTACTCCCACTGAATAGGAAGCCTCTTTAATCATAGACATGAAATTGGGAGACTGTGATCCTTTCTTCAAGGTTTGAGTTCTTGTTCATTTTTAAGCGCCACTCTAATCATGGGATGACTTTTCATCCTCCTCAATCCAGGTCCTTACATTTAGATTATGTACCTGTAGACCCATGAAAAAGAGCAAGAGAAATAATAGCGAACTAAATAAACATAATGAAAGTGCACTTGGTGATGAGACAAGACTGACTTTCTTCTCTAGATACAAGAGTGGCTTCTTCATTTTCCCACACTAACTCCCTCTTGGAGCTAACTCTTCCTGCATTAATCTGCATCCTGATGATCCTCAAGAAGGATCTTCTTTCCTTGAGCACACCCTCATTCAATAAGTTAGAAGCATTCGAATACTCATGCAGGAAGAATAAACAATGGTTTAAAATGATAAGTCTAAACAAGAATAGTGTCACAAAGAAATAACATGAGCCTTGAAAGTACTTGTCTTTAATGAGGATTGTAGGAAGCTATCAAATACCTCTTGATCTTGCCTCCATGAGGCACCATTTTCAATGTTGCCTTCAAAACAAATTCATCCTCTTAATCACTACCTATATTCTCATTCCAAATCCTTCCAAGATTGACTATCAATTTACAATATGATCACTGAATCTGCATCATACCCTCTCCTAGAGTTTCTCTGAATCTGCCATGGGCTTCTCGATGATCATATCATATCATAAAGAAATTATGAATCATGCAAGGGTTCCAATTTTATAGAATTTAAGTCTTTTCAATTTCCAAGGCCATATCCAAGGGTTTCTCCCAAACCCTAGCCTTTATTTTCAAGAACAAAGGATTCCCTAAGGTTTCCTTCAAACCTTATCATTCTTTTATGTCTCTGACATCTTCAACACTTTCACTTTGTTTGCTCAAGAAATCTGTCATAGGTGTTTATTGGGCAATCTCATTGGATTTTCTTCGGCCCAGCTCTGATACCATGATAATATTTAGAGCTAGATTGTTCTCTATTATAAATAATTGCAATTTGTAAACTTTTCCAACAATTTCACATTACATTCACCCCATAACATCATATAATTATTAGAAATTATGTAGAGAGAACATTAAAATCAATAGTGCAAAGAAACAACAAGGAAAAATAGAAGAAAATAATATACAATAGAGACACCAGGATTTAGGTCAGAGACTAGGGAAAAACCAAACAAGGGGGAAAAGCCAACCAAATTCTTCTTCTTAGATATTCATGAATGCTCAACTGAGATACAATGTATAATAAGTATGAGACACATCTTTCAACATCTAATAAGGCCTCTTATGATAAACCAGGGAGCATACAAGTATAGGGAAATAGATCTCCCAATAACATATTTCTCTAGCAAGTCATTATCATAGAGACAAGCCATACATCACAAATATACTGCCATACATCAGAGTGTCATTTCGTTAGGTCCCTATAATACTAGTGATTCCCCCATTACTATTGTCATTGTATCCCTTATTGTTATTGTTGTTACCCTATTGTCCCCATATTGTTATTATTGTGCCCCATAGAAGCCCACTATTGTTATTTTTGTGCCCTTATATTTTATTGTTAGGTTGACTTTGGTTATATTGTGACCCCTTAGACTCCTATATATAGAAAGGAAGTTTTCTCATTTGTATCATTCAAGAATTGTTAATTTGTGTAATATAAGGAGGTTTCCCCCTCGAAGAGGTTGAATTCTAAGGCTTTTATCTCTCTTTTCTATCTTATTGTGAGCTGGTTTCATAACATTTGGTATCAGAGCTTGGATTCTAGGTTTTCGCTGCTCCAAACAAGTCACTGTGGAATTTTCGCTATAAATTTTTTTATGCGATGTTTCAAAAGCAAAAAAAAAAATCCATTTGAGCTGAAATCTCTCAGAACCTCAGGTCTGAATTTCAGATCTTGTCTTGTTATATTTTCGGAGATATGATCCAAGGAAGTTAGGGTTCTTGCAGGATCCCGAATTATATCTCAAAAAGGTGACCTGGGGAAAATTGTCATAACTTTTTTTTTTTCTGAGCATCAAATTGAAATTTCGTAAGAAGTTAGAGAAAGAGGACAGACTATAGTTTTCTGTGTATCAGGTTCAAATCCTAAGGTCAAAACAATGACACATGGCACTTCATACAAGATTACTCTACTGAACCAGTCTATAATCAGGCCATCGTGGGAGATTTGACATAACTCTTCATTGGAGAATCCAATCTTGATCAGACTTGTGGGGTTAGAAAGAGTACTCAGAGGGTTACCACAGAAAGTAATTTCAAACCTTGGAGATCCAAAATTATAGAGATACAACAGATTCAATATCGAGCTCCTACAAAGTGAAAAAAGGTGTGTAGTTTTTTTTAAATTTTTGCATAAGTTTGGTTTGAAAAATTAGTTTGAAGGAATTCAAAGGGCATAGTGAAGAATTATTATTAGTAATTTATGCCTCGAAGAAAGAAAATAGAAAAACCTAGTAAGCAACCTGAAATCTCTAACATGACTCATGAAGAAGAGGAAGAAAAGTGTGGAAGCTAAGATGGATGGTTTAAAGAAAGGTGTAGAAGCTAAGATGAATGACATGGAAGCTAAGATGGATGGTTTAAAGAAAGGAGTAGAAGCTAAGATGAATGATATGGAAGCTAAGATGGATGGCGTGGAAGCGAAGATGGATGGCGTGGAAGGTAAGATGGATGGTGCAAAAGCTAAGATGGATGATTTAAAGAAAGGCATGGAAGCTAAGATGGAAGATTTGAAGACAAATTTGACAAAGTTTCTACAAGAAATGTTTACTAATGGAAAAAGTAGTAAAGGAAACTCATGATGAGAAAAAAATAAATGTTAATCATGATTTCCTAGATTCTAACATTGGCTCGAAGAACCACCATGTTCCAAAGACCAATATGAAGAAGTTTGATGGCAAGGATCCCGTAACATGGATACTACAGATGGAGCAATTATTCGATCTCCATAATGTGCAAAACACACAAAAGGTACACATTGCAACTTTATATTTGGAACCAAATAAGTTTGTATGGTATTGATGGCTTTTCTCTCGTAAAAAAATCGTCACTTGGGCTATTTTTATGGATGAAATGATAACACATTATGAGGATACAAAAAGCAACACTTTTTTTTAGCCAATTGATAAATCTGAAACAAAAGGGTTCAATGATGGAGCACATTGAGGACTTCCAAAAATTGAATATAAGGGTAAAAGATATTCCTGAGGAGCATAGGATTGATGTGTTCATAGGACTTTAAAGGATAACGTCTAACATGAGTTTTGCCTTTGGGAACCTGATTCATTGGAGAAGGAATTTAGGTTGGCAAGAAAAATGGAAAGCAAAATTATGGCAACAAGGAAGCCTACTAGTCACAATCATAAAGATGGAAGTGTTGTTGCCCCTAGCCATCCACAACATACAAGGTTGACATCACAACAATTGGAGGAAAAAAGAGCAAAAGGGCTTTGTTATAGTTGTGATAGCAAATACGCTAAAGGTCATAAGTGTGTTGAGAAGAAATTATTTTCCATAGATTGTGAAGAGGAGGAAGAAAAGGAAAAAGAAACGTCAAAAGAAGAGGATATACACTAGGAACAAACCCTAGAGAAAGAAGAAATGAATCCGACCATATCTTGTAATGCATTAGATGGAATTACCACTTCTCAAACTATCAAGATAGAAGGGCATATCAACAAGAAAAAGGTAATAATGTTGATTGATTTGGACAATACCCATAATTTTATTCATTGTATAACCAAGGAATTGAATTGCTTCCTATATCCAACACCAAAGTGTCAAGTGATGGTTGCAAGTGGAGGAACCATAAATTGCTCAGGAAAGTGTCATAATATCAAGCTATCCATGGGAGAATATGTATTCAATAGCCCAATGCTTTCCATTCCAATGGGGGGTGCTGATATTGTACTAGGAATCCAAAGGCTACAATAGCTTTTAATCTTCAATAAATTTTCATGAAATTTTATTCAGAAGGAAAGGAAGTTGAATTAAGGGGTATCACAGGGAAACTGGGAAATATAATCAGCTCTAATGGAATGACAAACCTTCTCAAGAAAGAACAACAAGGCATAATTGCACAATTATGTTCACTAGAGGTTCCCACATTGAAATCATCTATTTCTCCAGATCTCCAAAAAGTCTTGGAAAATCATTCCAAGGTATTTGAGACTCCCAAAGGCCTCCCACCTATTCATGATCATGATCATGCTATTCATTTGAATCCAGGAAGTGTTCCTCCAAACATCAGGCCTTACAGATATCAATATGCCCAAAAGAGTAAAATTGAACGTATGGTTGCAGAAATGCTAGAGGCTGGTATAATTCAACCTAGTGAAAGTTATTTCTCTGCTCCAGTAGTATTGGTTCACAAGAGGGATGTATCATGGCACATGTGTCCATATTATAAGGAGCTCAACAAGCTCACTATTAAAGATAAATTTCCCATTCATGTCATTGATCAATTATTGGATGACTTGAATGGATCAATTTACTTCACCAAGTTGGATCTTTGTTCAGGATATCATCAAATCAGAATGAAGACTGAAGACATTCCAAAAACAACATTTATAACTCATGAGGGTCATTATGGATTTTTGGTCATGCCTTTTGGCCTTACCAATGCACCTTCTATATTTCAAGGTTTGATGAATTCCATTTTCAAACCCTTCCTTAAAAAATTTGTGTTAGTATTTTTTGATGATATACTAATCTACAACAAGTCTTGGAAGGATCTTGTTCAACATGTTGACGGGGTGCTCAAACTATTGGAGGAGAAAATAATTATATGCAAAAAGCTCCAAATGTTTCTTTGGAGTACAAGAGCTGGAATATCTGGGTCATATTGTATCTCATGAACATATTAAGGTAGACCTTAACAAAATTAAAACCATTAAGGAATGAAAAATCCCCACATCCATAAAGCATCTACGAGGATTTCTCGGGTTGACAAGGTATTATCGCAAGTTTGTTAAGAATTATGGGAGAATAACAACACCTCTAACAACATTATTGAATAAAGATGCATTTTCATGGACTCCAAAAGTAATGAAGGCCTTTGAACATCTTAAAGAGGCAATGTACCAAGCATAAAACACAGAAAATAAACAATGCGAGAGCATAACACATAAAACACATATACACAGAGAATTTCCCCTGGATCCAAAAATTGGGACTACCAGCTTGAGTTTTTCATTATGTTCCTTTCAATGTTACAATACATATTTATACATGCTAAAGCAACCAATACAATGGACCGAAAACCATCGCGTCCAAAACCATGGACCGAAAACCATCGCATCCAAAACCACATGCAAAAACCATGCACAAAACCATAGGTAGGTCCTCCCAACCTAATATAGGTTCCATTTTTTTTTTCCCCGGGGCGCTGCCCCCTCAAACCCCCCATATAGGGGGGCCTACCCCCCCCGTGACGCCCCCGCTACATAGTCGGTGCAACGAACCCCCCCGTAAACTATGTAAGTTAGTTGTGGAAATAATATAACACAACCCAACATTCTCCCATTTGTTGTTTTCTTTCCATAGGGGGCCATAGGAGAGTTTAGTCATTTATCCAACCCTCAAACACCCATTGTTTCTCTACACGAAGAGAACTTCTAAGAGCTCACAGATTTTGTCAATGCATCTACAGTGTTCTTCAAAGTGTCCACCTTTACCATCAACACCTTTTTGTCTTCTATCATATCCCTCACAAAGTGATACTGAACATCAACGTTCTTTGTCTTTGAATGATAAGTAGGTTTCTTTGCCAAGAAAATTTCACTTTGGCTGTCATAGTCTATCCTTATAGCTCCCTGTACTAACCCCATACTTGAACACAATCTCTACAACCAAACTGCTTCCTTGCCTGCATGAATGGCTGCCATGTATTCTGCCTCTATAGTTGATAATGCCACTACAGATTGTTTTTTACTCATCCAACTGAATGCATCTCCAAATAGGTTAAATACATTCCCACTTGTAGATCTTCTCTGCTCTGGATCTCCAACCCATTCTGCATCAACAAAGCCACAAATATCCAAAACTATTGATGAGCCCCAATTTTGGTACAATTTGGGCTCATTTTGGCCTATTTTACTTGCTCAAACCATTCATCTTTATTTGCTTATGCATGCATTTCTTAGTTTATTCATGTTGTTTGTAGGAAGAAGGTTAGACACTTTATCTACGTGACTAATGCATTATGATTCCAGGTTTTGGCATTAAAAGGGGAGCAAGAGACAACGAAAAAGGGGATAAGGAGACAATGAGGTGGCACTGCTGATTTTGTGGAGAGATGTCCACGGTCTTGGGACATTCCTCGTGATTCCCACCAAGAACTCCAAGCTCCAATCCATCTCCCCTCTGAGCTCAAGAAGCAGCCAGCTGTCCTACATGAACAACAGTCATAAACTGTTCTACAAGAGCAGTAGTTATGACTGCCCTACAGGATCCGCAGTTAGACTCTAGTTGGACAGCCG
>APFE030815202.1:17228-28678 GCA_000404065.3 Pinus taeda | reverse complement strand
ATATGGGGGAAATAGGGGCACAACAATATTAATAAGGGGTACAACTACCATAGTAATGGGGTAATCACTAGTATTATAGGGACCCAACACTTAAGCTAGATGAATGGCTTCATTAGAAGCGTGATTTTAGTTAGCTTCAGTCTTCTTTATAAATTAGGAGTAGGAATAGGATTAGTTTAAATTTAGATTGTTTTTATTTCATATTGCAGATAAAAGAACAAATGAGCAGATAGCATTTTCTGAGTCACAAACATGTTCAGGGATGTATCCATCTACTCATCAGAATTTTTTATTTTTGTGCTTTGTATAGATGCATTGTTTTATATTTCCTTTTCTTTGAAAATTTACAAGGTGAGTCATGATCATATTATGTATCTTATATTGATGCAAATACAACAAAATACATGGCTCATGCTTGTTTTTTTTATGCCACGAGCCTTTGATTTCTTAGGTTTTGAATGGATGATCAAAGAAATTTTCTTGATGGCAAAAGAAAATCACAAAGAATTTTGTAACAATTGCAGAAATATCCTTTCCATTCCCATGCCCTGGTGATTTTTTAAAGTTTGCATTTGCTAAGGTCGTGTTGAGACAAATATTTTCACCGCAGTGCTCATCCTACATCTTTTCTTTTAGTTGCGTTCTTTTTATTTTCCCCCAATATGATTCATTACCTACACAATCATTCAATCTGCATGTCCTATTTATATTGTCCCCTCTTTTCTTACCATCTCAATGTTTTTGGAATTTGTTCCCTTTTTTCCACATCATCCCAAATTGTTGTCCTCCCGACAATCCTTTAGTTTTATCCTTTGTATTTTATGGGTTTTAGTTTTCGAGATGATGCAAGCATAAGGCACAGGCACATCTCCACATGGATTCTCCTCATAATCACTCTTTTGCATTTTCCCTAGCCCACATACCACATATTCCTACTTGTTATTTCCACAATAGTTTCTTTCATAGCCACTTCTATTTTTCCGAGATTTCATCCATTCGGGATGACGTGCATAGATGGGCCCCTTTCCTTCATTTTACTTTATTTTCGTGTTCCCTTGCCTCATTCAGCCACGTTTCTCGGAGGTTTTCTTCCCATATCCTTCACATGATTCTCTCTTTCATTCTCTCGAGGGTCACTTTCTGGGCTGACATAACACATTCTGTGGCATTTGTGAGTGCTCACTTTACTTTGTTTATTGGCCCCCCATGCCCTATTCATTTACATGTCATCCCTGTCAAACTCACCCTAGAGGATTCATATGAAATGCTTTATGAAAACATCGAGAGAGAATCTTTGGGAAAATTCATCTCCTATAGGTCCCATTATTACCTTTATGATTAGCCTTCTTTGGATTGCATCACCCCACCCCATTCTTTTCACGAACAAAATTGTCTCATCCGGGATTTTACTATCAAGCCAACTCATTTGGTCCAATCTACGAAAAAATCATTCCACATGGGTACATGCTCACAAATATTACACATTAACCCACTACTTTTAGCTCGTAGGTTGTATTGTTTGTTGTTTTAATAAGAATCAGGACAATGTATTGATCATGGCCCCCCTTTTCCTTTCATACACCTTTTCCTACACCACCTCATTTCCATGTCATCCCATCCCTCTTACCTTAGAGCTTTCCTTTACTCATTCATTGGAAAGAATCAGAACATATTATCCGAGACAACTCATCATTCGCGGCCCACTTACAACTCTTTCTCTTTGCTTTCTTATTGGATTCTTGGCCTTTTCCCTTTCCATGCCTGCCTTCTTTATTTATCCCAGCTATTCTTTGCTCATGCATCGTTTATTCTTTTCGAACTTGAACTCCTAGGATGATGCTAGCACTCACAATGATTGTCAATATGTTGCTAATTTCAATCAAAGTGCAATACCTATTATGCTCAAGTAGCTATCATATTAACACAGGAGAAAAAAATGGTAAGCACGCTTGAAATATGGAAAGGTAAATTGGATTGGTGGTTAATTTATTTTGATCTGCGGATTCTCTTCTATTTTTTTCATGCATATATCGCTCCACTCTAATGCTTATCACGCAAAGGTCCAAATCCTCTTCATATTTATATAGATCGCTACATAAGTTGGTATTTTTGCTTTATTTCATGAGGAAAATGTGTAGTTGATATATAAACATAATCATTTCATTTGGTTGCACATACAAAGAACATGGTTGAAATTAGAAGTGGCAAAAGATAATAATCACGGATGGATATAAAATCAAGGTACATTTTGGGCAATGTTTTAGTTTTTCCACTAACATAGATCTGAAATTCTGATGCCTATTATTTCTTGAACATGTAACCATTCTTTTTGGTAAGTGTTTCTCTCCATAG
Organism: Pinus taeda; assembly: GCA_000404065.3. Classification (NCBI taxonomy): domain Eukaryota; kingdom Viridiplantae; phylum Streptophyta; class Pinopsida; order Pinales; family Pinaceae; genus Pinus; species Pinus taeda. The sequence continues at coordinate 26,326 of APFE030815202.1, read as the reverse complement.
ACTTACTGCTCGCCTTAGATTGCATTTAATAAGTTGATGACCTTGGGAACATGAAAAATTCATTAAAAGACAACCTTGTCATACTTTTAATCTCAATAAAAATAATAAGTTACTTCTTTTGGAGAAAATTGGGATATTTCAGGTAAATCTTAGAGAAATTCTTCAAGGTAAGTCTCATATGCTCATTTTCATTTGTTAACATTTTCTTTATGTTTTTTGCTTCAACCTTGTTTTTAGTATTTGTTGATCTAAAGCTCTATTTTTGTAGGTCTTCAAGAATTTCCTTGAAAATCTAGCACCCCTATTTTCTAAAATGCAGATTTCATTCTCTTCATTTTGCTTGTTTTTGCATTAGGAAAAGCAGTTGTGATGTTGATCAAATTGCAAATAAGCTAAATCATGGAATCTATCAACTTCTAATTTTTTTTCATAAGCCTTATTTATATTAGATAATCGTTAAGATGCGGGCTTGATTTTGAAACCAGAAAATTTGCAAGGGGAGGGACATCTTATTTGACTTTATTTTTCTTTCATAAATTCTATCTAGTCTTTGTTTTAAAAGCCTAATTACCTATAACTCTATGAGATATAATTCATCAAAATATCAACTTAAGAAGAACATGCATGTTTTTCTCATTTTACTCTTTTGTTGAGACACATGTTCTTGTTGGCGTTTCTACCAAACATGGCTTTTTTATTTGCCTTTTTGTTTTAGATTTGTGTTGTCTTTCTTTGAGTGCAATTTTTGGAGTGTGTTGATTTCACTTTTGTTTCACATTGGTTTTGGTGATATAACCAAGATTTATATGGAAGAATTTTTCTTACCCAACATTGGTTGGCAAGCATGGAGAACTTTTACTTTGTCAATTTCATGGATTTTCATTTACCTTAAATGGAAATATTTATTTAATTCTAAGTCCTCTCACCTTAATTATTTCCCCTAGAGGAATATTCATTCTTTTCAAGTAATAGGATTCCTCTTTTCAAGGAAAGAACTGACTTGAGTCTAACTCAATGAATCCCACTCATCCCTCCACTTCACATAAACGACTCTAGATTGATAGTTGAAGGGAAATATGAATCATGAAAGAGACAAAATTTTATAAGTATGATATTCATTGTCCTTAGAATCTCTTGTACCACCCTTCCCTCTTCACCTAATTGCAAAAAATCAACTCTTTAAATAAAATTGATCAGAAACGTGGTAAAAGAGGGTTGAAAGCACATATGTGTGGGAAGCATAAGAAAACCCGTCGAGGTACTGAACATGCTCACTGGAAGCAGGGCTATGCTTATGTGGTACTAAGACAACTTTGCTAAGGTACTGAACAAGCATGCTGGCAACGAAGAGATATTGAGTAAGGGTGATTATTTATATTAATGGATGTATGATTTCTTTTAACTTCCTATTTGTACCTCTTTTGTTACTCATAGGAGATAAATTTAAAATTAATTATTTTCCTAAAATCTTGGATTCATGGTTTTAGACTCAGTTTGTTTCAAGTACTTATGTTTTTAGAATGTATATTGCTTGATCTGTTAATGTGGGACCCATGAGAAATATTTTAACGTTTTAAGGTTTGATGGAATTCATCAATTCAAACTTTTGGTAAATTTAAACTCATTACCTTTTTAACCAGATATAATTTCTTCTTCCCCATGTATCGCCATTGTTGTGGCCACAACCCTCCCATAATTTTTTTACAAAAGATATGGGGACCCTTTATGTAAATCGTGGTCATATCACTCCTTTCATGCTTTGATTTTATTAATTTTGTGAGAATGTCACTTTTCTCTATTTTCCACTTTGATCCCTTCATTATGTGTAATTTCTCGCCAGCTTCCCAATGACTTTAATTTCGTTGAATTTGAATTTACAGTTTGTAAATGGTGTTTGCTCAAAGTTTGATTGATTTTCATTATCTTAACTTAAATATGTAAAAATTGTATTTTACTTTAATTTGTAAATAAACTAATTAAATTTGTAAATATGATTATTATTAACCTTGACTAAAAATTATTATATTTAATTAATTTAAAATAAATAATATTTTATTTTAATAATTGGTTTAATTATTATTAAATTTATTATATTAAATTAATAATAACAGAATTAACCGCAAACCCAAAACGGAGTGTCCTATATGCGACTTTTTGGAGATTCCGGTGACGGAACCGGCGGAAGAAATGAGGTTAAATCCTGATTTTAAGCAGTTGAATGGTTTAATTGCATATTTGGATAAGCGCCCTGAAAACCCCTGGGAGCCATTGATGTGCAGAAAATAGCTATCAACTTGGGATCCAATGAATTGCTGCGGATTTTGACGGAGAAATCCGCTGGAAAGCGCTTTCAAAAAGTCGCGTTATAGACTACGCAACAAAACTGGTATATATGGTGACTTATAAAAAAAATTATTAAAAATTATAATAAGAAAAAATATAAAAATAAAAAAAATAAGAATGGTAAAATATACAAAAATAAATAATAATAATAATAATAAAATATTACCTCATCCTAGTACCCGGACCCATAGGTCTCATATGATGCTCTTCAATTTCTCGTGATATGGGATCACCAGGATGACATCGTTGTAAGAGCTGAAAGGCTTTACAATATTACGAAATGGGTGAAGTGGAAAGAATGGATGTGGGGAGGTCCCACTCCCACGTGGGTCTCCTCCCACATCCTGATCCTTATATAATGTTCATGAGTCTAATAAACCCTACGATTAATTTTCGAAGAGCCCTATAGGTTAATTGTTATATTTTTTTATTTTTAAATGTTATTTAATTTTAATGTATTTTAATATTTTTAAAATTTAGAATTAAATCTTATTTTAATTTTTAGATTTATTATAATTTTAAAATTAATAAAATTATAATTTCATAATAAATTCTCTAAATTTTTTGATAATATTATGCTTGTTTTTAGGAAATTCGCTCTTTTAGAACTTAATTTTTGGATGACCCTATTTTGAGTTTTACACCATGAAATGAGGCCCAAACTAGTTCGTTGGAAAGTTAAAATCATGGAGAACAATCTGAGAACATTAACTCAACCAAATATGGACATTTAATATATCAAAAAATTAGCAAAATTTGGAGCTACGAATTTGTAACTAAAAAAGGAATTTGGTAATTTGTTTTGGGAGAATTTGGTTCACTAATACTTTTGGTTGTTGCAAATTCATTTGAGTTTGTTCTCTTGAGCCAAAGAGATCATTATAGAGATCAATGGGAAGCACATTTTTTTTATTAGATTCTAATTGGAGAATTTGTTTTCCCAAATTTGGTATTTCATATTCTCATGTACATTTTTAATTTGTTTCAATTTTAGTTTTGATTGGTTTTCTACAGAATATATGTTGAGGAGGATGAGGCAAAGAAATATGAAAGCAATCATATTGCAGCAGCAAAGGAGAAAAAGAAGATTTGTAGCTCCAAATTTGATGGCTCAAAATTGTTTACAAGAAATCTCCATTTTTTTATTCATTCTGTAAAATTATAAATAATAGATTGGAGAATGAGAAAAGGGTTCCTCTTTTATACAATTTGATACTCTAAGTGCTCTTGTAAAGAGGAATTTCGGTGTAGGTTAAGAGGAATACTCATATCTAAGTTGCTTGGGAGTTCACATTTCAAGATCTAGTCTTCTTTTTTGGGCATAACTTGCCCTATTGCAGCTCTTGCATCCATTGGCAAAGATCATGATTTTGAAATGAATATTAGAGATCTAATGAAAAATAGAGCAAAGGAGACGAGGTTTATTAATTTTTATGCAAATATTTTTATTTATAAATGCAAATTTCATTCATTTAATGACATATTTGTACCAATTATTTCATATTATTTCACTTTTGTTGGATATGAGAATTGTTGTACATTAGATGAGCTATCTTACCTAATGAAATTATAGATCTATTATTTATTTCCAATTTTCTCTTGTGCTTAATCAAATTTCTAAGTAACTATTTACTCATAAATTTGTCATATTAAATTGATTTAACTGCCATTGGATTGTATGAACTATTTCTGCATTTTGGTGCCTTACCTTTCATGGTTTTAAATCTCTTAACAGAGCACATTTTGTAAGAATAATATCAGTTATTTGAACTATTTCAATGGCCTGATATTCATCATAAAAGAGGCATGTTAAATTTTTATTCTTTTAATTACTTTTCTCTTGGTTTGGGTAAGATCTATATCTTGTCCTAATCAAGATAGAATTAAGTTAGATTTTCTTTTGATTTTTTCATCCTAGAATAGATTTTCATTTAGAATTAATCCATTGCATTTTAGAAGTATCCTTACATGGGAGAAACCTTAGGTGTGGTTTGCATGAGCCCTCAATTCAGCTTAATTAATGCTTTCTTCCAAGAATACAGAAATAGGGTAGGTTTAATTTCTTATTGTTGTTGATAGTTAATTAAAAACATCACAAGTCAACAAGGAGAGTGAGGGGGTAACTGGACCCAATAGAACCAATCTGAACCACCAAATCAAATGGATAAGAGCTTAGCTTGGGGCTTTGACAGGGTGGTCTTCCCAAATGTTGATGGGGTCATTTTTGGCTATCAACAGAAAGTCATCACATGTGATTTTGATTTAAAAATATGTGGCAAGCCCAAAATATCATAATCGAATGGTGAATTGAACCTAGGACCTCCTACATTTATACATAGTGTTTCTACCACTACACTACAAAGGCTAAGTTTTGGAAGCCTATGTGTGGGTTTGGGTTTTGTTTCAGGTTTATGTTGGTATTCCAAGTTTAAAACTAGCGCTCAATCAATGGAAAGGTTAGGATCAAAACCAAGACTTGGTTTAAAGTATTGTAGTACTTTACGACTATGTTATAAGTCCATTTTATGACACAATGGCCAACAACATATCCTTTTGAGTGCTAATTCTTTGTGTATTTTTTGTAAAGTGGGGATTTTTAAAGCAAATTTTGAAGTAGTTTGAGGATGGGGAAAGATTAGATCTATCCATTGTCACTTTTGTAGTATACCAATGTATCAGGGAGTTGTTTGTGGATAGAGTGTGCAAGCCAATTAGTTTTGTTTTGAGACACAAGGTTGTAGAATGGAAAAACTAAGGCAAATGAAAACATTCTTCAAATTGGTCAAGAGTAAAAAAAACCTGAGTACAATGTCACAATCTTCCTTGAGCTAGTGATATCATTGTTTTTCATATTAAGTTCCATAATAATGTAACAATGCATATTATGAGATGCTTTGAATTGTAATAATGGAATGGTAATGCAGTTGAGCAAGCCCAAAAGCATATCCCAAATTGAGTGAACTCCATTATCAATTTGTGTTTTTTACTCTCTTCTTACTACTCATTTCTTCAAGTGTTTCCTACAATTTCTCATTAAGTTGAATAACTTAAGCTAAGTTGACTTTCACATAATGATTAATTGCAATCAATAATATGTTTTCAAATCAAGTTTGGTATAATAGCATGTTTGACAAGATTTGCAAGTGTGTAAGAAAAACATGGGCAAAGAATTGAAGAAAGAAATATTTTAGGAGCTTAAATAGTTTGATCATTAGATTCAAAAAGAGAATTATGAATTGAGAAGGTTACTACAAGTCTCAAAAGATGATAAGAAAGAGTTGCAAGACAGATTGTCACTCCATGGTGAATTTGTCTTGGTAATCATCCAAGATATGCAACTTCAGTTGCAAGCTGTAGAGTAAACTTTGGAAAAGTTTTAGAGTGTTGAAGGATTGAAGGGGAAAGGAGAGTCTACCTTTCTAAAGAAACCATCTTCTACGCCTGATATAGAAACTGTGATTGAGGTATGCAGTGTAAACAATTCTTCTTGTTCTCTTTCCTTCCAACAAGATGTATATGCTTCTTTTGGTGCATTTTAGAAGCACACTCGAGGTGTTGGTAAGTTTCTAACCAAGATGGGATTTGAAGGAAAAGCCCTTGGAATAAATGGCCAAGGTATAATGAACCCCATAGAGATTGTGTAAATACCTCAAGATGCACGTTTGGGATATGATGAAGACGAAGTTGAAGAATGCTCCAAGGTCACTAAGGAAAGAGATGTATCAAGAGAAGAACCTAAGCCATTACAAAAGCCCCTTATCCAAAGCAATGGCACATCACTTCATGAATTTGAAAAAAAATGAAAGGCATAAATAAAGAGAGATGAACATTACAAAGGAGAAGTGAACACAATTTCTCCTCAACAAATGTGCATGAAGCACACCTATGAAAGGCATTATAAGCATCATTAATCCAATGTTTTCTTTGATTATAATAAAAATGGGAATGTGATACTTAAGTTATGGTATGCATATCCATGCACTTTTTGTAGATTAGATAGTGATTGTGTAGACAAGTGTTGGAAGTGAAAGTCCTTGTATAGGTAAATCATTTCTACCAAGAAGAAGGTGAGACATAAATACCCCGCTCCAAGACTGAATGTGGAGAATGGAAATAAGGACTTCAATCAAATAACTATTGCATTCATTGCAATAAGTGTGGTCACTAGATTGAGAAATGTTGGAAGCTCCATCCACATCTCCATTTGAAGCAAGGCAAGAAAGTTGTGCAAGCACCCACAAAGAAGGAGGCAGTAAATAAAAAAGTGGACCACACAATAAAAATTCAAGAAATAGTTCATGAAGTAGCTCAACTAAGAAAGAATAATCTATTAGCCTGTTTGGGTAAGAAATCGGTATCATATTTCTATAGTTCTTTGCTTCAAACTTTGTAAACCTTGCATGTTGTGTATGCGATCCCTAGAAGGGAAAATTGTACAAGTGATGACCTATTATTACATCATTTATATGCAATATAATGTTCTTATTATTTTCAAAAATGTACAAATCAAATAGATAAGTCAATCAATGTAAGTAGACTTTCAGTAGATAAAAATTCATTTAGTGGGGAGGTCTAATTTAGGAGGATCATTAAAAACAAGAAAAGTTAATGTTTTTTAATTCTAATGAAATTGTATTCATGTCGAAGAGATCGTCAATATATTTCCAGTGACACTTGAACAAAGTCAAACGAAATTCATATGAAGAAGTTATGTTGTTCTAAAGTTTTCGAGAAACACACAAAGACTTGAAAGGTGTGCCATGTAGCAGTACCACAGGGTGACACATGGTTGTACTGAAACTAGCATGACATTACTATAGATGATGTGGTAGTATGGTAGATGATATGGAAATATAGATAGAATGGATGTTGACACGGCAGTACAACTACAAATAGGTGGTATGACAGGAGTGTGACACGTGGCAGAGCCTACTAATGTGGCTAACAGGTGCCATCACCATAGATGGGCACATGGAAATATAATAGATGATGTGCAAGTGAGATGGAACTCACATGATAGACTGACTTAGCAAGGTTATGTGTTTGCAACAGCGGTAGGTGACTGGGGAGATACATGGTCCAATCACTAGCCACCATGTGGCAGCCCAAGTTGGGACAAAATGGTCCTATCCTCTGTGGAATGGTAAATAGGGGGATCAAACCCTTAACCTCACTGGCACAAATGGAAAGAAGGACTTATGGTCAAATAAATAATGCACTCATTGCAATATGAGTGGTAACTGGAGTAAGAAATGTTAGAAACTGCATCCACGTTTTCATCCAAATCAAGGATAGAAAGTTGTGTAAGAACCCACAAAGAAGGAGGCATCGGCTGAAAATGTTGAGCACAAAATAATAATCCAAGAAATAGTTCATGAAGAAGCTTAGCTAAGAAAGGAGAATCCATTAGAGTTGTTTAAGAAATGGGTATCCTATTTATAGATTTAGTTTCTTCAAACTTTGTAAATCTCATATGTTGTGTATGGGACCCCTATAAGGGAAAATTGTACAAGTGATGACCTATTATAAAAGCACTTATATACGACATAGTGTTTTTATGTTTTTCAAAAATTTACAAATCAAAGAGATAAGTTAATCGATGTATGTATACTTTTGGTGGACCAAAATTCCTTTAATGGGGAGGTTTGATCCAGGGGGTCTCTAAAACCAATAACACTCGATGTTCTTGAATTTTGATGAAATTTTTTTCATATCGAAGATCTCATCGAGAGATTTCCAACAACCCTTGAATGAAGTGAAATGGACTTCATATGAAGAAGTTATGGCATTTTTAAGGTTTCAAGAATTAGGAAAAAAGTTGGAAAGGTGTGCCACATGGAATCACCACATGGTGACACATGGTTATACAGAGATTGATGTGGAAGTGCATACAGTATGGATGCAGATGAGGTAGTATGGTTTCTGATAGGTGAAATGAAAATAGTGTAACACATGGTAGGATCTATTTACATGGTTGATAGATGGAAACACCATAAGTAGACATGTGGCAACACAATAGATGATGTGGCAATGAGATGGCATTAATATGACAGGCTAACTCAGTAGGGTTTCATGGTTGCAATAGTGGTAGGTGATTTGGTAGATATGTGGTTGAATCATCTGTTGACACATGACCTAGTCACTAGCTTCCATCTGGCAGCCTAAGTTGGGCCAAAATGGTCATATCCTCCACCCAATGGTTGGATAGGGGATCGAACCCTCGACCTCACTAACACAAATGTTGGGATATATTGTTGCACCATTTACAATTATTAATATGGATAAAACGAAAACTTTATGTAAAGTTTTTTATTATGTGAATGTTGAAAATAGGTGGTATGAGAGGAGTGTGACACGTGGCAGGGTCTACTAATGTGGCCAAAAGGTGGCATCACCACAGATGGACACATGGAAGTAAAATAGATGACATGGAAGTGAGATGGAACTTACATGATAGGCTAATTTAGGAGGGTTACGTGGTTGCAACAGTGGCAGGTGACTGGGGAGATAAATGGTCAAATCATCGATTAACACATGGTCCAATCACTAGCCACCATGTGGTAGCCCAAGTTGGGCCAAAATGGTCCTATCCTTTGTGGAATGGTAAAATGGGGGATCAACCCTGTTACACTGAAATTTGTCACCATGACTATCTGCAGTTAATATGGCTCCATCAATAGTCATATTATCCTCCTTGTCAAGCCTAATACCTCTGCTCTCCATGTCAAACTTCAAAAAAGAGAGAAAGTCACTAA
>APFE030815182.1:56101-99760 GCA_000404065.3 Pinus taeda | reverse complement strand
CATGGCACTTCTCTGCTTTCGTGTCAGGGTGGGGATATCTCATCTTGTTTTTTCACTTGCCTCCATTGGTTTGGGTAATCCTATTTGACCTCTCATCTGCTCATTGCCTCGTCATCATGACCCCTGATCCATTGATGTCAAATACTGCCAACTCCACTGTCATGCCGCCGATATGTTCAAGAGAAGTTGACCTCTGAAAGAAACCACCTCTGTCTAATAGTTCATAAATCTTATTTCACAACATTATCTCATCTCGTCTCGTGTCGATGATGTGGGAAACATTATGGCCCACCTTCGACGAAGATCACTTCCTGTCGACTTCTGCTCATTATCCAGGAAAGTGGCCTAGAGACTCCCTTCTGGTACCTTGGAGCCTGCATGCCTCAATGGCAGGTTCTTCGTGTTCGACATGAGGTTTTCATCATTGGCCTCCGATCAGATGACTCTATGGGTGCTCGACATCGGCTCATTCATTCACACGCCGTAGACTGTACCTATAGTACCTTGAGGACCATTGTCATTATTGGTGGTACCTCTCGCGTCTGTTAGCAGCTTTCATCATTGGCTGGTAATCAGACGATGTTCATGCATGTTCGACTTCAGCTCACATTCACATGTTTGAACTTGTACTTCTGTTCGGGTCGAGATGGAGCACAAAACCCTGGATTGTGTCTGTTGTAATCCAGGCGTGATTTTTTGATACATGACTCATTCACTGGATGGCTGCGACCATACCTGAGTCAATTCATTGATCCTAACCAAATGGCTGCGTCCATGCTACGGATCCAGATTATCATGTACTCTCTTATGGATGGCTGCGACCATACCACATACATCATGTATTTGAACTATCAATTGTATCTCTCAATGCAGATTCTCGGCGGCAGCTATATATGTTATTGTAAAGAATTTCACCCCTCTCTCTCTCTCGGGCCTCATGCTTTAGGGGGCATCTGTTACACAGTAATTTGTCACCGTTGGTCACCGTCCCTGTTACCCCTGTTTTCGTATATTGGAGGACACATTCCGGGACCTGTGAGTAGTGACATAACCTAAAAACATTTGCATTATGTTCCCCTAAGTATGTACTTCATGTTCCCTGAAGACACCTTTTGCAAATTATCCCTTAAAAGTGCCCTTTTTCCATTAGCGCAGGTACACAGTGTCTTACTCACGCCAATGACTCAGATCCTCAAAAGGGGGCGCACCCATTGGCGCTCTGTCCTAGAGCAACACCCGCGCCAACTAAGTTTAGTAATGATTTTTGGCCAGCGTGAACCCATATGTTTTTTCCTCTCTTATCATGAAGTTCCTTGAGGGAAAAATCCACAATATAGAGGTCGAGAGTCATTGTTTATCCATGACAACTATCCTCAGTAGCTTTTCAGGGATAATGCCAATCCACAATGGGCATCCTGGTACATTGTATCTTCTCCCTTCTCCATCTATAAAAGCCTGTCCTCATGCATTTGACAAGCTAGTTTTTGTGAGTGCTAAAGTAATGCTAGAGTGACAGCAAGAATTTTGAAGCATAGGGAGGTTATGCTGCCGGAATCCTGAGAGAGAGAAGGTCTTGTGCAAGGCATACATAGCTGCTCGCCCAACCAAAGAATAGGTTCAACGTCAAAACCTTGGTTGTATCTTTCTCTGCTTTTATTCATTAATAGACGACTTCCATTATGGTTCCACTCCTATTGTCTTTATAATGATGATTGAGTTATATCTTTTCTAACTGATATATAGTTGCATCTATTGGACTTTATGCTTGTATTTGTGTCGTTCTTTGCATGTGCAGGTGTCCATTCACGAGGATCGTGGGGATTGTGACCAGCCGGAGCAAAGGAACGGGAGCGAAGATTCTTCTACAAGTACTAGCGTTGGAATCCAGGTAGGCCATCATCATCGATCTTTGATTTGCAATTAGGAACCTGCGTGTTAGCGTTGTGTGATTGTTGCTAGCCCCATTTGGGCTAGTGGGATCGTCTTTGTCCGCAGAGGGGATTTACCTGTCCAACAATTTGGCGACTCCGCTGGGGAGGTCAGCGTGTTGTTTGATTTGTAAACTTTGGACGGAGCCTGAAGTACGGCCAGATAGCCTTCGAAACACTATTGCTTTGCAGTAGTGAAGTAGATCAAAGCCACTTCAGTCAATCTCCGGTTTGGTTTACGGACTGAACAATTTCGAGTTTGTCTTGCATGTTAGTTTTTCTCTTGTTTGCTGGCTTGGATAGCTTTCTGGGTTAAATTTCTTGCGGTTTCTTGCTTCCTGGCCTTTCTAGATACTGTATACCAAACTTTGGACCGCCTATTTTGTCTTTTTTACTTGGAAAACTTTATTAGCACGGCTTTTCCCTTGACAGTCGCACCAGTTGGCGCCTGTTGCTAACTGACAACCCGCGCCAATCCCTTTATAGCGCGAGTTGCAGTCTGACAGTCGCGCCAGACTTGTTAACCTTTTCAGTTAGCTTGTTTGCCAGCCTTCTGAGCTTGGATTTGTATCTTGCCATATCTTTTGCAGCTTCTGGAAGTGTGTTAGACCTTTCTGTGTTTGTTTATTATTCTTATCCTTCAGTTGTTTGCTTTTTCCTATCGATTTTGTATTCTAGCCCTAGACCACCTAGTGGCTTTGCATTTCGAGCCTTCTGTGGGACGTTATGGTTTGATGATCCAGTCAACTTTTTGATTGTTTTCTACACTCATCTAGTGGTTGTGAAAATTTGGTATTCTATGCTTCGAGTGATTCACTTCTAGCTTGTTTGGATTTCCTCTTTTGAGAAATTCTTAATTTGATTTCCTTTGATCATTACTTGAAGGTTTGACTCAATCTCTTCACAATTTTGCATCTTTTTTCTTTTGTTTTTGCAAAGAAATTTCCCCCTCATTCGTCAGGGGGGGGGCTAAATTGTGTATGAGTGTTAATTGCCTTTAAGTGTTTTTATTTTTGATCTTTGGAAATCTCACCCAATTTTCTTGATTTGCACTTGACTGGTTCTTAGATTACATTAGAATCATCTTGTGTTTGAGAATTCTCTTGCATAGATCACACGTGCATAATTAGAATTCTCATTTGTGCATAGATTACATTTGCATACTTTTCAAGTGAATAGTGCATATATTACAATTGCATAGATTACCTTTACCCTTTGGGTGTTTGCCATTTTCTATCGATTTCACATTTCTAGCCCTAGGGCATCTAGTGGCTTTGTGTGTCGAGCCTTCCTTAGGTGTTTTGGTCTTCTATCGGTCCAGTCGACTCTTTATTTGCTCCCTTACACTTGTTTGGTAGTTGTGAATCGTTTCATTACGTTATTTGAGTGACTTGCCTCTTTTTCACTTGAATTCCACTTTGTTTCGCTTTGAGCCTAGATTACATGGCTCATTGGTGTCTTTGGGACTTTTCTTGTTCTTTGGAGGTTTGATTTGTGATTTAGGGAACTGAATGTGCTTGTATTGAGTAGAATTTGTTTGTTGTCATTTCTCAAAGTCATTTAGTGCATTTTTCCATCGTCAAAAAGAAAAATCTCTTTTGCTTTTAACTAGTTAATGAGAATTAGAACTTTTCATTTCGATTAGTGATTAGTGATCTTAAAGAAAAGTTTGTTAATTCACATTAGCTGCATTAGGGAAGTTATTTGTTGTTTGTGATCATTTCTTTTGCATGAAAGCTCTTTAACTCACTTGTAATTAGCATTCATCGAATGGAATGACATCTTTTGGCATATAGATTGAACTTAGGGAATTTTGAGAGATTACATACGGTAGGACCTGAAAAATGAAACTTAACAAAAGATCAACTTTAAAATAAACTGCATGAATCTAACAACGCATTGGAACATAACACTCACATTCTAGAGGTCTAGGCTAGAGACATGCTTTGGCGTCGTTAAACCTAATCACTTTTGTTCTCACATTAAGGTTGGGTGATTCCTCCTTGTGTGATTCAACTCTGGTCTAGTATGGACTTGTGCTCCCATGTACCGTCGTGTATATATGGGGAGACTCCACTAGGTTATCATCCTTGATCCATAGGAAGCCATGTTTGCCGCCTTACAAGCCGTAACGCACCGAACACAGCATTCGGGAAGATTGACTGCAGTACGTAAAGTCCTTGGTTTTCATATGATTGCCAAGGTGTATAAGCAGTTTTACGGATTGTCTGGTAAACCCTTTGCCTAGTTTCTCTAGAGTAGTCACTTTTGATCCTTTTCGGACTCCTTAAAAGAAAAGGCTCACTTGAGCAATTTGTCACTTCGGGCTCACAAAACATTCGAAGGTGAATAAAGTCACCTTTTTGTCCTTTTCTCGACTCTTAAAACATGGAAAGGTCAATTTCAGTTCCTTTGTCTTAAAATTTATTCGGCCGCGTTCACATTTACCTGGTTAGGTCTTGTTCGCTTTAGCTTGAGTAGGTTTCTTTTTCGTTCTTGATGGCAACTTTCTCGGGGTTCACCAACCCAAGTTCCCCCCCTAACGGGAATCCTGGTCATTTCCCTCCTCTCGGGAATGTTGGTGCTCCTTACATGGCAATGTTGTCCCTCCCAGGGTTAACTGTTGGGTTACTTGTTTGGTTGTTCTCAACCTCTCTAGTCCCCGTCGTCTCACCTACTGATCAATCAGTCCCTCCACCTGAACAACCTCATGTTGATTCTAAGGTGGACCTCTCCCGTTCTACGCCCACTTCTACGTCCTCATCTTCTACTTCGCCTAGTGAAAGTCTCGATTCGAGTAACCAGGTGGCTAAGAAGAAGAAGAAGAAGACGAAGAAGAAGAAGGCTCTCAAAGGAGAGGCTAAAAGTGCAGCCACCCCCTTGAGTACACCTAAAGTCGGGCCACCTTCTGCTCCTCAGCGGAAGGTCAAGTTTCGTTGTAGATTGTGCAAGGATGACCACCTTCTTCGCGATTGTCCTGGCATTCCCAGGGTCTTAGACGTATGGTCCCGTGATCCGGCCCGCCCCTCATCGCCCTTTGAATCTCACGACGATGCTACTCTATCAGTTGGGAATAGTAAAGGAAAAGGGAAGACTCGAATCCCTTGTAGACTTTGTGAAGGCAACCATCCCCTTCACCTTTGTCCGCTCATGGATAAAGCCTCCGACATCTTGGAAAGTCTCGTGGCTCCCTCACCCCAACTCCCCATTGGATATCAATGTCTTTCTGCAGTTGCAGATCGTCCCCCTGCTGACAACGAGATTGGTTCAAATTCCTCTCTTGTCCAGCCTCCTCTTCCTGAATCCGGCTCTGCCCAGCCTGTTCAAGACCAACTATTGGTCGGAAAGAGTGTCGACTCGAGTTTACCACCCGATCACTTTGTTTTGGAAGGGCGTAATTCCCATGTTCTTCTCGTATCCTCAAATTCCCCTGAGTCTGGAAATGACTCTCCTATCCCAGCTGCTCCCGAAAGTCCCTCTTCGGTTCCTATGGAGCATGGGGGAAATCATACGATTCCCCCACCAAGTAGTTTGGCCATCTCCTTCGATTGGAGTCACCTGACTGCTTTCTGCCTTCCATCCCATGTGCCTTTCCAGATTACGGTACTTGCCTATGATAAGGAAGTACCTAGCACTTTTCTGGATGAAGGTGCGTCGGTCAGTCTTATGCCGTACACTACTTGGCAAGCTTTAGGTTCCCCGCAGCTCGGGCCGGTCACGCAGAATTCGTTGGCTTTCGACGGAGGAGCCTGTCCATCTCTAGGATTCCTCCCAAAGTTCCCTATTACTTTGGGAGGTAAAACCGTCTATATCGACGTGTTGGTTAACCAAGGTGTTTTAGATTTCAGTCTTCTCCTTAGTCGCGACTATGTTTATGCTATGGGGGCCCTTGTCTCTTCACTTTTTCATGTGGTTTACTTTCCACACGATGGAAGAATGGTGACTATCGATCAATTGTCATTGGTTAGCCCCCGATGCCTCCTGCGCAGTTGTCGTCCCCTCCTAGTTTTTATCCACCATTTGCATCTACCCTGCTGTAGGTCAACTACGTGGCCACCTATCCCATACCTATATCCAGCGATGTTGCCGTCGTGCATAGTGTCCTGGGGGCATTGGGTCCTGACTTTCAAGATGTTGACCTCCCACCGGGAGAGCCACTCTTGGAAGCCCCAACTTCCTGTTCATTATGATGAAGTTCGGGCGGAGCATAGTTTGCTTTCCTGTGTCTAGCTCCCTAAAAAATGAAATTAGGTGTACCGAGGATAGTTTTGATCTTATGGCGACCTCGTTACAAAACGAAAAAATCTGTCAGAGCATAGTTCATTTTCCTCTGTCAAGCTCCTTAAAAAATGAAACTAGGACTGGTTGGAGCACAATTCCTTGTCTTGTGTCAATCTCGTTAAAAAATGAAACAAGGGTTATAAGGATAGTTCTTTTACTATGTCAACCTCATTAAAAAATGAAACAACCCCCTTTCGATATCGAGTCTTTTGATTAAGATCCCGTAAAATACAATTCGAATCTTTCCAAGATCTCGAAAGTAAACCTTCATTCCATCCACTTTGTTGAATGCAATGAAGCTTGGGGGGCATGTACCTCGTTTTGTGTCATTATGCAGGGGGCATGCAAACTTATAACAAGCATATTTTTTCATCTCAAGCTTGTGTAAACATGAAACCGAATCCAAGCAGAGTTCTCCATGGTTCAAGCTTGTGTAAAAATGAACCCATACTCGAGTCGCCTTTAAGCTCTTTTTCTGACTCGTAAAATATGAAAAGATTGTCAAGTATTTTTCCCTTTTTGACTCGTTAAAGAGAATAAAAATGGAGGTCTTCTTTCAGCTCTTTTCTGACTATTTAAAGATGAAAAGAGTGTCGGACCCTTGTCGTTTCTGGTTTGTTAATGGTAATGAAACGATGTGATATCGATCGCTTTTTTACTTTTTTCAGGTCGGTGTCACTACTTACGAAAAGTACTCCTTGGTCGTAATGGCCGGGCGGTTCTTTCGAGCATGGTTTTATACTTTTTCGGGCCCGAGAGACACAACTTTATGAAAAAGGACAACCCTGGAGTTTTCTTTTTGCTGTCTTTTCAAGCTCTCTAAACATGAAAAGACATTGAGTTTTTCCTTTGTTAGACTCATTAAAACTTTAATGACATCGGGTTTCATTGTGATGACACCTCTCAAGCATATGCTATCCCCGTCAAGCTTGCCATCCAAAAATAACCGGGGTACTCGCCAAAAATGGCGGGGGAATAAAGGAATCATAATCATCGTCGTGTCGGTAGTATGTCGCTCTTGAACATGGCACTTGTCTGCATTCGTATCTGGGTGGGGACATCTCATCTTGTTTCACACTTGCCTCCGTGGGTTTGGGTTATCCTGTTTGACCATTCATCTGCTCATCGTCTTGTCGTTATGACCCCTGATCATTTGACATCAAATACTGCCAAATCCGCTGTTGTGCCGCCAATATGTTCAAGAGAAGTTGACCTCTGCAAAATACTCAACCTCCCTCTGATATCTCACACAAAACATGTTATCCCTCTCTGTCTCGTGTCGATGATGTGGGAAACATTATGGCCCACCTTTGATCAAGATCACTTCCTGTCGACTTCAGCTCATTATCCATGAAGATGACCTAGAGACTCCCTTCAGGTGCCTTAGGGCCTACATGTCTCAATGGTAGGTTCTTCGTGTTTGACGCGAGGTTTTCATTATCGGCCTCCGACCGAATGATTCTACGGGTGTTCGACACCGGCTCATTGATTCACACGCTGTGGATTGTACCTATAGTACCTTGAGGGCCATTGTCATCATTGGTGGTACCTCTCGCGTATGTTAACAGCTTTCACTATTGGCTGGTAATCAGACAATGTTCATGCATGTTTGACTCCAACTCATGTATTCGCATGCCTGAACTTGTACTCTGTTCGGGTGGAGATGGAGCGCAAGACCCTGGATTTCGTTTATTGAGATCCAGGTTGCGATTTGTGGCTTATTGTGATCATTAAATGACTCATTCACTGGATGGCTGCGACCATGCCTGAGTCTATTTATCGATCCCCTCTGGATGGCTGCGTCCATACCTTGGATCTAGATTGTTATATACTATGTTACAGATGGCTGCGCCCATACCACATATGTCATGTACTTGAGATATCAGTTGTGTTTCTTTACACAAGTTCTCTAGCGGCCATGTTTTCAGTCACACATGTTCTTGTAAAGAATTTCACCCCTCTCTCTCTCGGGCCTCATGCTTTAAGGGGCATCTGTTACACAGTAATTTGTCATCGTTTGTCACCGTCCCTGTTACCCCTCTCGTGCACCTTGGAGGACTCATTCTGGGACTTGTGGGAAGTGACAAGACTTGAAACCACTTGCATCATTCCCCTCTGAATATGAGCTTCACATGCCCTAAAGACATCTCCTGCAGCTTGCCCATAAAAATAGCCCTTTTTGCATTAGCGCGGGTTCACTATGTTCTTCCCGCGCCAATGGGGGAAATCCTCCAAAGAGGGTGCGCCAGTTGGCGCTCTGTCCCAGAGTCGTAGTCGCGCCAACCTATTTGGGCAAAGTTTTTAACAAATCAACTTCTGAAAGTTCTCTCCAACTCATTCACCAACTGAATCTATGTTAGGTGAGGATGGTTTGGCTTCGAATCTCCTTGAATGGGAAGTAGTTTTCCATTCTTCCATGGAAGTTTCCAAGTGATAAAACCAAATCCATGATTAATGTGATTGATCTTATCCTTTCCTCTTTCATCTATAAAAGCTTGTCTCCATGCCTTAAGCCAGCTAGTAGTGGTAGTAATAGTGGAAATACTGGTGCTGAAAGGAAGATATCAAGAGATTAGAGTTGCAAGAGCCTTCTTTGTGTCCATAAGGCTTATCCTAAGTAAGGAGATCTTGTCACCAAAGAGAGAGAGGCTTGTTCCCCTTCCCTTCAAGCTTTGCAAGACTTGTGTAGCTGAGCACCCAGCCAAAGGAGGACTTGACGTCAAGACGCTGGTTGTATTCTCCTTTGTTGATTATTAATAATAGATGACTATCATTATGGTTCCACTCTCGTTGTCTCTGTAATGGTTGATCTTGAGTTATATCCTTCCTGACTGATGTATAATTGCATTTATTAGATTTCACGCTTGTGTTTGTGTTGTTCTCTTTGTGTGCAGGTGTCCATTCACGGAGATCAAGGAGGATTTGACCGGCCAAAGCAAAGGAGCGAGGGCAACGTCTCTTCTACGAACAGTAGCGTTGGAATCCAAGTAGGTCTTCATCACCTACCTTTTATTTGCAATTAGGGACTTGCGTGGTAGCATTGTTTGATTGTTGCTAGACCCGTTCTGGGCTAGTAGGGATCGCCTCTATCTGTAGAGGGGATTTACCTCCCCAACAATGCTAAACATAATCAAAAGGAATATGGTTAAAACTATATTTATACCTTTCCCTTTCACCTTTATTACCTTCTTGAGGAGGTGAATTGAATGAAGAAGTGGCTTCCTTTGGAACACGGTCAATCTCTTCAATGTTGTTAGAGTTTCCACAACTCTCTGGATCAAGTGTATGCTGATATACACCTTCTTTCTGCAAAGTATGCTTCACACTATTGCATTCCCCAAGAATACAATCTTTACACTCTTGAGGTAGAAGACCTGCAATGAAACTCCTCCTTGGAACTATTTCAATTGTCTTCATGGTAGCTTTGGAACTTTATCCATAAGCTTATCCATAGCCAAGACCCAAATACTTAGGCCTTTCCTCAACTATTATTGGCTCAACAATACCCTGTGCATGTTTGCCCAAGCCTTTTCCTTCATATGCCATCTTGGTCATTAACTTGGAACCTATGCCTCTGGTATGTTTTTCAAAAGAACCAATATAAACATTCTTAGAGGAGATTAAAGACAAACTGGAATTATTTACCTCTTCTTCAAGATAATAGTTGACTAAGGCTTCTTTGGCAATAAAGAGCTATGTCTCCAACTCATGCATCCTTTCCAGGTCCATATTTGCAATATGAAGTTGTCTCTCCATTTCCTGCAATTTGTTAGAAAGCAACTGATTCTCTTTATTCATGGAATTCAACTGCTCTCAAAGTATGATTCTCTTCCTTCCATCCTCATACATTTCTGTCACCATATCCATCATGATGAACAAGTCTTGCTTCATGTCTTCATCAAAGAATCTTGTGATGAAGGAGGATTTTGAGGACTCACTTGTAGAAGTTGTCATTATGAAAATGAACAAAAAGAACTTCAAACAAGATTAAAAAAGAGCTTATTCAAGCAACCTTTTGCAACAAACCTCTTGTGCTTCAAGGATTGCTTTGAGGTCCTTTGGGATAAGAAGAATGCCTTCAACCCTTCTTCCTTCTTATCCTCTCCAGGACTTAGCTATCAATAGCTTTCACCTATGCAAACTGAAATAACAGTTAGTTTACAACAATCAAACAACAAAATCCTTGCTACTATTTGAACACCTTTCAAGTCAAACAAGCATATATTGGTACCACTTGCATCATGATACCACCTGCTCTGGTATAACTTGCTCTGATATAACCTGCTCTGATACCACCTTCTTTGAAGGTGGGGTTAATCAACCTGATGCTCTGATATAACCAGCTCTGATACCACCTGATCTGAAATGGGGAACTAAAGGCTTCTTGTCATGCTTACAAGAACCTCTCCCACTCCAAAGCTTATATATTCTCAAGATCTATGCTTATATTGATAATTTGCGGAAATAAGCACTTGAAATAGGTGTATTCTTGTGTTTACTTTTAACTGCTTAATTGCCTTAAGTTTATTTGCTTAAATTGATATATAAACACACATAACAGTAAAATGAAGAAAATAAAAAAACACATAAGAAAACAATATAATATGGAGTTCACCCTGATATCTTGGGCTACATCTCCTTGAGCTCTAATCAACTCGACTAGGCTCTTTGGGATTATGTTAATGCTTCTTTTACAAGTTCCATACTTAACTCCATTGGTTTACAACTGCACCTATGGATCTAGAATACCATCTTATCTCGCTAGCTGTCCATACTCTGTAGATAGATCTAGGCTTCTCTAGACTAGATTCCTTCAATTAGCGCTCCGAGCTATCTTGACCTCCTGGCTTGCACCAACTCCCTCAGAATTCTTTTACTGTCTCTAGAATTCCTTCTTCTATCTTCAGCACACATCAGACACTAGCAACAACTTGATCATTTGATCTCTTTGTTGTTCTGAAACTTTATTACAACTCCATGGCTCTTAGAAGTTTGCTTTGAGCTCTTTGGCTCTGAGGCTTTGCCTCCAACCTCTGGTGGCTATGTCTCTCTCAAGCCTCCAACCTCTGGTGGCTCTTTCCGTTGTCCTCCCAACCTCTGGTGGTGCTCTGCGGAATCCTCAGCTCTATGGCTCTCTAGCCTTCTACGCTCTGTAACTTTGCTGCTCTCAAGCTTCTGAGAAACTACGGCTCTAGCCTCCCAACCTCTGGTGGCTCTTTGCCTAGCTATGAGCTCCCTGAAGGGAAACTCCTAAAAGGAGACTTACTTCTTTGCTTGGCTCTCTAGCCTTTGAAGAATCCTCTGACTCTACAACTTCCATCCATTCATTTGTCCCTTCGATTGCCCACTCATAGCATGGCACAAGTGTGACGGCTATTTCCAAATGGAAATGAACCGACAGCCTTTTTCCAAAAAAATTCCATGAAATAACGCATTTTGGTTTGTAATGGAAATACACAGGAAAACACATCATAAGCCATTTAACCAGAACTCAAAATGCATTCAATCACATTGATAAACCTATCGGGTCCATCCTGTCATCGCAAATAACAATTGCACAAGCGGAATTCTTAAAACCCAAATAAATGGCCAAAAACATCAATAATGGGAAAATCCCAAAATCCGGACTTCAAATAATATGCAATCATGTCCCTTACTCTATCGGGTCTACACCTTGATCGTTGATTGCAATCGCATTGTCGTATGTGCACTGGCCCTTGTATTGTTGTGATGTGATTCACTAATCGCCGATTAACGCTATCACATATCACATAATCGCATAATCACATGTTGCATTGTCCTCCCGCTAGGAATTTACCCCTTCAATGCTCCGACCTGATACGTCTTATGGATCCGATAAGGGTTTAGGCCATGGAACATAATATTTCAGGGCTGCCTCCACATCGCTCTCTTACCGATCGCTTTGTCACAGGTCGCAACATTGGCATATCGCCAATCAGCCTACCTAGGATTCTGATGTCGCATGAAGGCCTTCCTCTAATTTGATATATCAGAGATAGCTACCAGGGAGCCCTTAAGGTCTACTACTCCACCCTTTAAACCTTTTTGATGATTTTCTTTGAGAGATTCATATTCTCCATTAAGTCCCATTTAACAAGAAAATGCCTCCTTTTCAAAGGACAATGGGCAATTTTCCTTTTACAATATCTCCTTCATCCGAAGTCCATTTTTGCCCATTAAAATTGCGTTAGATTCAGAATGAAGAGATCTCTATATTGAGACTATTTCCAAGAGAATCCTTTGAAAGTTTTCCTCTATGAGGAAAATTCATAGACTTATAAGTCTATGTTAGTTCCATTTTGGATCAACTATCGTGACTCAAGCCCATCATGTAATTATAAAAATGAGAGCCATGATCTGTGACAATGGCCTGAGGGACTCCAAACTAGGCAATCACATGATTGAATAGAAATTCAGTAGCTATCTTACCATCATTAGTCAATGTAGGCATCGCTTTGGCCCATTTCATAAAGTAATCAACAACAACCATGATATACCCATTCCCCCAGCCGAGTGAGGGTTATAGGTCATAAAATCAGTGCTCCACTTTTCAAAAGGGCCAACGGTAATGACAAGATATAAGAGAGAAGGTGGCGCACACATCTTTCATTGGTAAAATTGACACGCGTGACATGAATGGACAACAAGAATGCAATCCTTGAAAATGGATGGCCAAAAATAACCAGCACAAAGAACTTTCTGAGCAGTGGCATAACCAGACATATGACCACCACAGGCACCAGAGTGATAGTCATATAATACTTTCTCAGCTTCCTCAAGTGTTAAATAGCATTAGAGAATGAAATCAAATCCGACAAGGTATAATGTGTCTCCAATAATACGATATGGCTGAGAATGATGGCGAATGTGTTGTCGAGCATCTTGAGACAAGTCAGAGTGAAATGAAGACATCTAGAGGTAAACAATGATGTCACCATACCAGGGATCGAGGGTACTAATCAAGAAGAGCGTATCTTCTTGTTATATACCTAGGGGGGATAATATGGGGTACCGAGGGAGGTACCCAAGGTAATAATGTAATAATGGGATGGGTCATAGTAATAAATAAGGTGGTTAACCCATATCATGTAAGGGACCACAAGTAGTTAATAATAATGTAAATGGCCCATGGTATTAATTGATGGTATGAGTAAACCATGGTATTGATGCATGGTATTGTATGTATGAGGCCTATATAGAGGCTAGAGACTCCACATGGAGGGATATGAAGATGAAGAGAAGTATTCTTGTATGAACAAACATATGGCTTGTGGAGTGTTCTCCTTCCTTAAGGAGTGAATGTATGGTGTTGCCCTACCTTAAGGGTTTGATAATAAAGAAGCATTTCTATCTTATTTCTTAGGTTATTTCTATTATCATAATATTTCCGGTTTAGATATACAACAAGTGGTATCAGAGCTATATTTTGGATCAGATCTACAACACTTGTAGTAAGCACTGATGTCTCTCGGGGAGATAACAGCTATGGGTGCTCCATCGTGGCCTCTAATCAACCAGGTCTATGCTTTTGTGCATTGCAAGATCGATTCAATGGTTTTGGAGTAAGGGAAGACTAGGGGGTGTGTTGCCACCTTTTGTAACTTCAATTTTTTGACATGGAGCTAAAATTGAAAATCCTCTTGTGTCTCAGAAATGTCTAGATGTCAAAACTATTTGTAAATTATGTATGAGGAGAGCATTATGGTTTTGGTGATGTTACAAGTAGTATCCCCGAAGATAGGTGGCTCCTCTTTTGGGTCATCCTCCCACGACCTACTTCCCGAGGCCCCGTGACTAGCTTTAGTGATAAAGGGAGCCATCTTGTCTTCAATAGAAGAAATGGAAATTCACTCTAGATATATGTCACCTGTCATGTCAAAAATATAGTCCCACGATGAGAGAGACGACATGAAAATCAAATAAAACTTGCGGAAAAGAGAGATTGCAATAGGTGCAAGCTGAGTTGCACTGAGGACAGGTCGCAAGGTCACAGGTTAAGGAGTGCAACTAAGCAACTTGCGCCATGAGTCGTGGATCACCGAGGGTCACGAGGTCATGGAATCTCGAGGTTGCAAAGTTGTGAGGTCATGAGGAAAATGATATCAAGACTTCACGTCGTGTGACTTAGGCATAATTAAGATCAAGGAAGATACAAAGAAGGCCTTAGGAGGTTAGGGTCCCTCTTAGGTGAGTAAATTCAAGCATATAGATGAAACAAGGGGATCTAGGTTTAAGCAAGGGCAATGTTTGAGACCAGGGAGGGAGAGAGTAACCAGTGCATCTGTTATGGGGAAAAGATGAAGAAAAGACCAAGTAAAGGAGTTAAAACCTCGAGGGTGAGGGTAATCCAGTGGTTAGGAAATGTAGCCAGTGAGACTTTGAAGAAAATAATGATTGGTAGAAAGCGAGGGTTACTTACTCGGAGATAGCCGTGCGCGTGAAAACTAGTCGGATAATCTCCTAACACTTCATGTGACCTAGGAAGTAGTTACAAAATGAGGCTGGAGCAACCTCCTATATATAGTTTTGGTCTCATGTGTGAGGTCACATAGGGCTGGCGTGCGACCTTGCGATCAATGTGACCAAGTGACTTGGTAGGTCACAAGGTCACATGGTCACGTCCAAAGATGGGAGACGGAGATGCGACCTTGTGACCAATGTGACCATGCGACTTGGATGGTCACAAAGTCACAAGGTCACATATTCACATCGAGGTTTCCATGTGGACAATGTGATCTCACGGCCTATGTAACTTAAATGGTCACAAGGAAACATACAGAGGATGTGACTACGTGACCTCTGTGACCTGTGAGTCACAAAAGTTGCAATAGATGCAAGGATTAAGTCTAGTCATGATCTGACTCCCCAGCCAACTAACTAGGGTAGGAAGCAATGACCTAGATTTACGTAGAAAGATTTAGACTCTTCCCTAAGTTCTTTGAGACTGCTGAGCTTTTAAACAAAACCTGGTGGGCTGGTGCTTTCACCCAGTATAGGGGATCCAAAAATTTTAGAGTTTTTGAGATTTTGGTAGGGGTTGTTGCAGTAGCTACAACACCCTCTTATCTGTATTTCATGAATATTCAATGGCTGAATGTGGAGGTAAGGTAATTGGAATTTCTTTTCGAGAAACCCTAAATATCACTCCTGAACACGAGGAGAAATTAATTCAGACATTGAAAGGCTTTTTCGATACATTTTCTTGGGAATACACATACATGAGGGTTATTCACATGGATGCATGCATTCATCATATCTACATAGAGGGAAATTCCAAGCCTATGAGACAACTGCAAAGGAGAATGAACCCCACTTTGAGAAAAATTGTAAAAAATGAGTTGTAGAATTTGTTAAATGTAGGCTTCATTTATCCTATTTCAGATAGCCAGTGGGTATCCCAACTGATTATTGTCTCTAAAAAGAATGGTAAATGGCAAGTGTGTGTGGATTAAAGGGAACTAAACAAAGCTACATTAAAATGTCACTTTCCTTTGCCTTTTATAGACCAAGTGATGGACCTTCTAATAGGGAAGAGGTATTTTTCTTTCCTAGATGGTTTCAATGGGTACAACCAAATTAGGATAGCTTCAGAGGACTAGGAGAAGATGACATTCACATGTCCCTGGGGAACCTATTCATATAAGGTACTACCATTTGGTTTATGCAATGCACCAACCACATTTCAAAGGGCAATACTTGGTATTTTCCTTTGATCTTTTGCATGATTGCGTAGATGTTTACATGGAAGACTTTACAGTAATGGGTGATTCTTTTGAAGAAGCTCTACATAATATTAGGAGAGTTTTGCAGAGATGTGGATAAACTAATATTTCATTGAGTAATGAAAACTGTTTCATGATTATGGTTGAGGGTATTGTTTTGGGTCATCATGTTTTTGTTGCATGAATTAAAGCTAATCCGATTAAGATGAAAGTAATTGAAAAGTTGCTACCACCAACTAGTCAAAAGAGAGTTCAAAGTTTCCTTGGACATGTAGGCTACTATAGAAGGTTTGCTGAGAATTCTACAAAGGTAGCCCCACCATTATTTAAATTATTTACCAAAGAATCTGAATTTCATTGGAGTGATGAGTGTCGAGCTGCATTTGATATACTCAAGAAAACAAATTCTTTAACACCTATCTTAAGAGGTCCAGATTGGAAATTTCCCTTTCATATTTCCATTGATGCCTATGATTGAACTATAGGAGGGATATTGGGCCAAAAGGAAAATATTGTAACCCCTGCTATCTATTTTGTTAGCAAAAATTTAACTCCTCGAGAACTGAATTACACTGTAACTGAAAAAGAGTTCCTTGCTGTAATTTACGCTATTAATAAGTTTAGACATTAGATCACTTGTTATGAAGTTTTTGTACATAATGATCATTCTGTTATTCGATATCTCATGAAAAAACTAGTCACTAATGGAAGGAATACTAGGTATATTTTGTTGCTGTAGGAATTTGATGTCATGGTATTGGATAGGCCTAGAAATGAAAATCAAGTAGCTGACTTCCTATCTAGCCTTAACCATGCAGGTGAGGATATTCATGTTAATGATAAATTTCCTTATGAGAATTTGTTTGTTATTTTTGTCAAAACACCTTGGTTTGCAGACATGCCCAATTACTTTGCTATAGGAAAATTACCACCCTACTTCTCATCTAGTCATAAAAAGAGAATTATTAGAAAAGGTGTCGATTACTCTTAGATAAAAGGAGACCTCCTTTGCACCAGACTTGACTTGATTATTTGTAGGTGTGTTAAAGAGGATGAGAAATATGATATCTTGAGAGGTTGTCACGATGAACCCTATGGAGGAAATTTTGCAGAAAAGGAAACAACCTATAAGATCCTCTACTTAGGTTACTACTAGCCAAGTCTTTTCAAGGATGCAAAGGAGTATGTTTGTAAATGTGAAAGCTTCTAGAGACTGGGGTGACTTGTTCAATCAGATGAAATGCCTTTCCAACCACAAGTTCTCATAGAACCATTCAAAAGGTGGGCTCTTGATTTTGTATATCCCACCATGTTGGCTGGATAAATCAATCTTGTGAACAAGACTGATTTATCCGACCAACAAATTGGCAACTCCACTGGGGAGGTTAGAAGCTGAATATTTTTGAGGTGAAATGTTGTTGGAACTTAGTCTTCTTAGTTTAGTTTTTATGAGGAGAGATTACATACCTCTATAATCTCATTTGGAAGAGTGCAAGGCTTGTCAAAGTAAAGGAAATTCCTATTTCAGACCCCAGGAAAGCTTGTCCAACATCAAGGCTAAAAAGGTTGTAAAGTTCTTCTACTTCAAAGTTAATACAAATAAGTTTGTTTTTCTCAATAAGCTGTTGATTCATAGTTTATTTTATGGATTCCTTGATCACCATAATAGACATGATTTATGATATTTGCTATGTAGTTGCTATTTGATGTTTGCTTGTTTGTGATTGCAGGTTCTCAAAGGTAATTCTTTCAAACGATTGGAGGATGGATACTACGAACAAGTGTTGGATCTAAGGTAGGGTCTTAACACCTCTATAGTATTTATTTATAAATCACATATGTCTAGAGAAAGATAGATTTGTTTGTCTGTTTGTTGTTGACTATCTTCTGATACTAGGGAGATCAGTCTTGTCCACAAGATCGATTTATCTGGCCAACAAATTGGCGACTCAAGACAACAGACATTTGAGAACCTTTAACGAATTTTGAAAACTCTGCTCGATATGGGCATTCTTTGGTAAAATGATCCTTGTCGCAAATGAAACAAGGATAGCAAGGTTTTCTTTTTTCGTTAGTCGATTCATTTTTATTCGTTTTATCTTTTGAATTTTGTTTGCTTTCCTTCCTCTCTGGATAAATTGATCTTGCGGACAAGACCAATATCCCTAGTATCAGAAGATAGTCTAGCAACAAATAGACAAACAAATCTATATTTCTCTAGACATATGTGATTTATAAATAAATGCTATAGAGGTGTTAAGACCCTACCTTAGATCCAACGCTTGTTCGTAGTATCCATCCTCCAATCGTTCGAAAGAATTACCTTTGAGAACCTACAATCACAAACAAGAAAACATCAAATAGCACCTGCATAGCAAATATCATAAATCAGGTCTATTATGGTGATCAAGGAATCCATAAAATAAACCATGAATCAAGAGCTTATTGAGAAAAACAAACTTATTTATATTAACTTTGAAGTAGAAGAACCTTACAACCTTTTCAACCTTGATGTTGAACAAGCTCTTCCTGGGGTCTGAAATAGGAATTTCCTTTACTTTGATAAGCCTTGCACTCTTCCAAATGAGATCATAGAGGTATGTAATCTGTCCTCATAAAAACTTTACTAAGAAGACTAAGTTCCAACAACATTTCATCTAAACAATATTCAACTTATAGCCTCCCCAGTAACCAACCCAATGCTTATTTTTATAGTGCAGGGGAGGAGGTTACAGGTCCACCTATGAAGGGATAGAATCCGCCTTCAAAGGGATAAGCTCCTCACATCAAGGGGTTAGCTCCTTAAAGTATGGGATGCATGAACCTTAAGAGAGCAAACTTGCCACCTCAAGATTCCTTCCAGAAGCTTCTAGAAATGACTGCAAGTGAGTTTTTAGAATATAGTCAAGCCTTTTTAACTTTTACAGGGGTTCGCACCCATAACATAGAGACAAAGCGGTCAGGTGCATAGGAGACATGACCATTAGGTGCAGGACTGCAAGTAATGCAAAAAGAAAGTGCAGAACTAGAGTTTTAAAGACTTTTGAGGGCTTTCTCCTAATTTCAAAGCTTGATATGAGGAACTGAGGCTCAACACTTGCAAAGGAGGAAAGTATGAGTGGTAATGGACTCACATAAATTGTAGAATGTCAAGGTGACAATTTTTAGTGCAACACACCAATCCTATGTCCAAAGGTAAGAAGTATATTTTAGTTTTTACTAATTACGTTATGAAGTGGGTGGAAGTGAGTGCACTACCTAGGGAAATAGAGAAGGAAGTGGTAGAATTTCTTTTTTCTGATATTTTTGTATGATTTGGAGTACCGAGATAAAATTTTATTGATCAATATACTCAGTTTGTGTCAAATATTTTGGAGGGAATTATACAAAAACATCAGATTACTCATTGAAATTCTACTCCTTACCATCCATAACTCAATGGGAAAGTGGAATCAACAAGTAAGGTGTTGGAGACAATCCTGACTAAGACATTGCAATTACATAAGAAGGATTGGTCTGATCGATTTTCCGAAGCATTATGGGCCTACAGGATCACACGAGAAACATCAATGGCTTCTCTCCATATGAATTGGTGTATGGAAAACAAGTTTTATTGCCAATTGAATTTCAGATCAAAAATTTTGAGATGGCAACAGATTTGGGAATAAAACTTGATGAATCATAGCATTAGAGAATCCTGCAGCTTAATGAGTTGGATGAGATTAGGTGATATTCTTTTCAACATACTAATATAATCCAAAGAAAATGAGCTAGATGGCATAATAGATACATTAAGAAAAAGTAGTTCAAAGAGGGAAACTGGGCATTGCTGTTTGATTCGAAATTTAGGAATTTTAAAGGGAAATTTAACGCACATTGGCTTGGCTCCTAGGAAATTAAAAAATTTCTTGATAATGGATCTCTTCAGGTTAAAATAATTGATGATGAGAATGTTACCTTCTTGATGAATGGGCACAAACTCAAACTATATCAGAAGCCCCAATTTAAGGAGGAATTTGTGGAAGAGATTGTGAAGAAGAAGGAGATGGAAATGGTGGAGAAGGAAGTCATTTATTTCACTAACTCTTCTTGATTTTGTACCATAATAAAATGAGCTTAATTTTTTCCTTCTCATGCTCAATAAGCCATGAAAGGAAATTCTATTAGGTATAGTTTTATTCCTTTTTTCAGCCCCAATAGACTAATTACAGAAAAGGAGCCCCTTTGGAGTCTCGTTTCTCAGTATTTCAAACTCTCTAAAATTGAAATATGGAGAGCATGAACTGCCCTAGGCTCACTAAAATCACAGGAAAGTAGATCCTTTCGATCATCAAAATAAATTTCGTCTTTAGTTAATTTTGGGTTTTCTCGTGTTGGACTGATGTGGGATCTCGTAAGGTCCTCCTTCCAACAATCTTAGCCCATCGACATCAACAAATGGGTTTGAGATTAGAGACTTTTTAATCCCTTGAAGCTTGTATACCTCATTGACAGGATATCTCATCAACAACAATGGGGATTCATCATGGTTCCTTGATTGTTGGATCCTACAGGGGGTTTGACAATAGGTCATACATTCAAACCAGATAGGATGCATCGGAGGTACCTTCGTCAGGCTCGTTGTCATTAATGGTGATGGACCTCACATTGGTTAACAACTTGATGCAGGAGCATCAAGCCCGTTTTCATTTGTAAATATAGAATAAAGAGGGGGTGTGATAATTTTAGATATTTTGTTGTAAATATTCTTTTATTTAGAAAAAGAATATGAGTGAATAGTTATAAAAAGAATGAGGATAGGGTTTCTATGTTTTTCCAGTCAAAATTAGGATAAAGATAGGGAATAAAGCTTCCAACTTTATATCATTATGTAAAAAGGGAAAAATCATGCTTTTTCTAGGAGATAAGGCTGATCTATGTATCCATTATTATTATAAATAAAAGTGGCAGCAAGCTCTCAGCTGATCAGAGAGGAGAGGCGTGCCAAAAAGAATTATGACAATTTTTTTTCTCTCCATGACTTCATGAGTAAGCGAATCCTGTTCAATTATATGTTGAATCCAATAAATTATTAACTAGGTGTTTAAAAGCTTGAATGGCGTTTTTATTTCTCGGCTTGATCGCTTAACTGTGTGCATTGAATTGTGGAATGATAAAAATTGGGGGTGCAATTTCCTGTTAAAGAATATGAGCGAGGGGGCTTCCTCGACCTCAGCAAGCTGATGGAGCAGAGGGTCCAATGAGAGTTTCAGGTCTTCCAATACCCACACCTGCGAAAGACTGGTGTCCATGCGGCTTCAACGAAAAGGATGCCCTCTCCCGGCACTGTCATTCTTAATGATGCGATGCAACAAATCTCATTCTCGTGACGCTATTGTCGTCCAGATTGGAAAGATAGCGGATATATAATGTTGTGCGGTTGATACACAGGACTACAGAGATATTATTACGCTGGGCGTAAGTGGTCAATGGCTCTGCGTAAGTGGTCATGAAAATATCCCTCGCGCACACATTTAAGAGACGACGGTCTGACCGATTAGGGTGTTCTGAGAATCTTTTCAGATTTTAGTTGGTGTAATGATGGTATTATTGCTTAAGCTGTGGACGTAAAATGCCTTCAATAAGAAATTTCCATTAATGCTTATATATCTTATTATTAACCTGTGGAATTCTTTTGAGGAAGATGATTAAATTTCAGGTTTCAAGGGCTGAATTGGAAGTGTGCAGATGTTTGAAAACCAAACCACCTAACTTGATTTGAGGTTCATGCTGTTATGTGCATGCATGAAACAAGATCCTGGTAATTGCAGGGCAGAGTGGGGTTTCCCCTGCATCAAGTGGTATCAGAGCCGGAGCAGCTCTTTTTGAAGGTTCAGTGTTTTTTTTGTTAATTGCATGTGATGATTTTTCGGACTGATAAGTATTGATCTACAGGAATAGTGAAGAAATCTCAACAGGAGGAAGGAGAATTGAATGTGGCAGAACCTAAAGATTCAACAGAGGTTGAGTAAAGTTGCAGATGGGAGAAGCCTACAGGAGCAGTAGAGGGTGCTCAAAAGGTTCCAGCAGAGGAACTATGATTACCAAAAGGCCAGATCCGGAGGGAAGGATTGGTGAGGTAAGTGGCAGCAAGAGAGCTTGCTGTGGCATAGGCTTCATGCAACGCATAGCTGAAGAACTTATGGCGATGGAGAAGGCTACTAAAAGCCATAAAGGAGACAGAGGAAGAGGTTCAGAGAAATGCCACAGAGATGAGGTGACTGGTGGAGTTCGAGAAAGAGAGATTGCAGAAAAAAAGGCACAGTTATAGGTACTGGAAGAACGACTGCAGGAGCAGGAAAAGCAGCAAGGAAAATGGATCTTTCCACTGAAGGGAAAGAGAGTGATCTGGCGACAATTGTAGAGGATGTTGAGGCAAATTCTGATTGCCTTGTTGAAAAAAGGACTTAGAGTTCTTGTGCCAGAGTTGGAGTTTGAAAATCCCACATGCAGATATGTTAAAAGGAAAGTGCTCAAGAAAGCAGTCAAGACTAAAAAGTCTTGTGGTTTTAAAGCTGATGAATTGTGTATGTTTGCAGGTGTTGAGGAGGATGTGCCATCTTATGAAATTTTTACAGCACAAGAGGAAGTTCTTGTGGATGCGGAAGAAGTGAATCAGTCTGAAGCGTGGATAAGGGAAGTAACAGTTGATACTGTTGAACATTTTGTGCAAACTGAGAGTTTACATGCAGGTGATGAGATGGTAATAATAGAAAGTTGGGATTGTGAAAGTATTGAAGATTGTACAGAAATCTTTTCAAAGGAGATGACAGATTTATGGCAGGAGTTAAATGTTCTGGAGAAGAGACTAGAAGTACAGAGGATAAGAATTTAGAATATAAAGGTAGAGATGAATGAAGATGAAGAGGTTTATGAACCAGAATATAGATGCATTATCGGAGAAGATGATGCTGGGGATAGACTAAGTGATAATCTCAAGAATGATTGGGATTGGTACACTGAAATGTTGGCAGAGGGAAATAAGGCACTGAGGCCTTATGAATTTTATTCTAACAAGTGTTTTGTGAATACAGGTATTGGTGCAGAACATTTGACTCAGTTGAGGAGAGAAGAAGTTTTCTGTTCTAGAGGACAAGAGGGGATGGATGATCAGGTGGCAGTCAGAACGGAAACAAGCTTAGAGGCAAGAAGTCAGCAGTCTGAAGACTTATTAGACAAAGAAATTGATTTAATCAGAAGAATCATGTTGAAAGGGTCTCAAAGGAAGACATCAGCAAGGAAGAGAAGCAGCAGAGGCAGCACTAAAAGGAAGACAACAAAATATTGCGAGAGCACAGCCAGTGGAGAGAAGCAGCATAAGGTGTGGAGACCTGGAGAAGAACAACAGACAAAAGCAGCGGCAAATGGAAACTTGCAGCACAAAGTATGGGATCCAGGCACATGATCAGGAGATCATGATTAATTTTAAGGTTGGGTGTATGATGCAGTAGCATCAAGCCTGTTTTCATTTGTAAATATAGAATAAAGAGGGGGTGTGATAATTTTAGATATTTTGTTGTAAATATTCTTTTATTTAGAAAAATAATATGAGTGAATAGTTAGAAAAAGAATGAGGATAGGATTTCTATGTTTTTCCAGTCAAAATTAGGATAAAGATAGGGAAGAAAGCTTCCAGCTTTATATCATTATGTAAAAAGGGAAAAATCATGCTTTTTCTAGGAGATAAGGCTGATCTATGTATCCATTATTATTATAAATAAAAGTGGCAGCAAGCTCTCAGCTGATCAGAGAGGAGAGGCGTGCCAAAAAGAATTATGACAATTTTTTTTCTCTCCATGACTTCATGAGTAAGCGACTCCTGTTCAATTATATGTTGAATCCAATAAATTATTAACTGGGTGTTTAAAAGCTTGAATGGCGTTTTTATTTCTCGGCTTGATCGCTTAATTGTGTGCATTGAATTGTGGAATGATAAAAATTGGGGGCGCAATTTCCTGTTAAAGAATATGAGCGAGGGGGCTTCCTCGACCTCAGCAAGCTGACAGAGCAGAGGGTCCAATGAGAGTTTTAGGTCTTCCAATACCCACACCTACGAAAGACTGAAAGACTGGTGTCCGTGGCGGCTTCAACGAAAAGGACGCCCTCTCCCGACACTCTCATTCTTAATGATGCGATGCAACAAATCTCATTCTCGTGACGCTATTGTCGTCTAGATTGGAAAGATAGCGGATATATAATGTTGTGCGGTTGATACACAAGACTACAAAGATATTATTACGCTGGGCGTAAGTGGTCAATGGCTCTGCGTAAGTGGTCATGAAAATATCCCTCGCGCACAGATTTAAGAGACGACGGTCTGACCGATTAGGGTGTTCTGAGAATCTTTTCGGATTTTAGTTGGTGTAATAATGGTATTATTGCTTAAGCTGTGGACATAAAACGCCTTCAATAAGCAATTTCCATTAATGCTTATATATCTTATTGTTAACCTGTGGAATTCTTTTGAGGAAGATGATTAAATTTCAGGTTTCAAGGGCTGAATTGGAAGTGTGTAGATGTTTGAAAACCAAACTGCCTAACTTGATTTGAGGTTCATGCTGTTATGTGCATGCATGAAACAAGATCCTGGTAATTGCAGGGTAGAGTGGGGTTTCCCCTGCATCACAACTGACCTTAATTGCTGGTAATCCAATGAGATTACTACACATTCGACTTCAACACCTATATTCATGTGTGGTAAATTGTACAAGAAAAGGGGAGAACATGGTTTCCTGCAGAAAAGTTCAGCAGTTGGACTTCCTGCAGCAAAGCACTTTTTTCCTGAAGAAAAAAGCTCCAGCAGATTTTTTTTTTAAAGAATCTGGCAAGTATTGATCATCTTAATTATTAGTTGAGGAAATGTAATTACATAATCTGGCACATGATATGGTTTCGAAGGTGGTTTATGATTCCAAAGAGAGTGTAGCCGTCACCCAAGGTACTCGACCATTATAAGGTAAGATCGAGCAGGTACGTTTGGCATTAGAGTACTTAAGGTAAAAAGGTAATGGTATGATTTTTTTTAATTTTTCATGAATATAAGTCATGGTCACCCTTGCGGAATAAGGTGGTGATGAGCTGTTATGTCATGACACAAGTCCCCATTCCTGATTATTATTTTGATTATCTTCCCAACATTATCCTGTAGAATGGATCATGATGTCAATCATGATCACATTCCACATTGTTCAATGTTGCCTTATTACCCTACACCTTTCCTAAATAAAAATTCTTGTTTTTATTAGGTTTGGATTATTTCACTTGGTCTCAGAGGCATATCAGTGAATTGATCAAACGTTTCTCTCTCCCACTCCTAGCCACTATTGAAAATGTGATCCTCCATCAGATTCGAATCTCAGGGTCCAAAATTACGTGACGCTCACCCACAAAGTAAGAAGAGGTTGGAGAAGGCAGGATGGATTCCTCTATTCTTAAAGTTTAGTGGGTATAATTCAGAAGTGATGAAGTATTTTTCTTTAAACCTAAATTGCGATAGGGCATAGGTGAGTGACATTAAGTTCATATTGATAGAGGAGGTGGTGGCCCAAGAATGTGGAATTCCATAAGAAGGAGAGTGTTGGTTTTAAAACCAATGATTCAATAAAGATAAGTTCACACCCTCCCTCAGAAACGAGCATGCAGACCCAGAGTGGAGCAAGGGGATTCTGCGGGATTACCTTAGAAGTAAGTACAGAAGACACTTATTCCTCTTACAAAAGTATATCACCCGTGAAGATAATTTTGGGTTAGCTTTCCTATTTAATATTCATGTCCTTAACCATTTTTGAGACAAACCCTTGATTTACCATATTATCTTAGAATGTCATTGTTGAAGATGGTTACTTCTGCCAAGGAAAGGGTATCACATATAGAGGAGAACCTCTATCATCACAATCTTGTTAAAATTATCGTGACAAAGGTTTTGAAGAAACAAGATAAAATGTGGGACCAGTTTTTAGCAAAAAATTACTTCATGGATGACGAGAAAGAGCCTGAATTACTAGAAACCAAAGAGGTAGAATCAGTAGAGAAGTAGAGAAAGAAACCCCGGACCTGTGGTCAGCTGACAGAAGAGGTTAAGAAATATGAGGAGGTGATGGTGATTGGGGAAACTAAGGGGAAGAAGTTGACACTGTCAAAAGGTACCCCTGCTCCTGCTAGACATTTTACGAGGAGCTAGGCATTGAAGCTAGAGATAAAGGAAACTCCAGAGGAGGAGGTGCAACAAATTAAAATTAAGAAGAAGGATAATAATCCCCGAGACTTGTATAAGGGGAAGCAAGTAAAGATCGAGTTAGTTATGTTCATTGACAAAGAAAATTTGGAAGCTGCGTCTTTCCAAGACCCACAGGAAAGTGGGGAGAAAATAGAGGAAAGTTGCAAAGAGTGGGAAGAACCAAGTCTGCCTCAGTCCTCTCAAGGGAAGCATGGGGATGAGGAAACCTCTAGAAGGAAGTAGTCCCTAAAGGATATGGAAGAAGCTATCATCAAGCTCACTCTATTTGAGCAATTTCTTCGTAGGGAAAACGAAACTCTAAAAAAGAACAACCTATGTCTGTAGAAATAAATAGAGGAGTGGAAAGCGAAGCATCAAAAGGCATGCCTCATCATGAAGAAAAAATGGGCTTAGATCAAGCACCTGGAGAAAAATAATGAAGAATATCAAGGTAGGGTTAAGGAGGTTGAGTCTAGTAGGGCGCAAGTGGATCACCTGGCTACAATAGTTGCAGCATAGGGCACAAACTGATTTTTTTTCTTCCGATGTACAAAATGTTTCCTTACATAAGGGACACGTAAGGAGCTATGTGTGGGGGAGCTGTTGAGTCTTGATTTTTTCCATTTTTGATAATATTCTAAGGCCTTGCTGCACCCTATTTCGAACTCTTTTTGAGCCTTCATGACTCTATTTTTTCCATATCATATGTGTTTTGACAAAAACGACATTGTAAGCTTTAAGGTATGCAAATTAGTCTAAAAAGTATCATTTCCCTTTATTCTTGATTATTTCTTAAGTTAAATGATACCTAATCAAATTATCTACAACTACAAGAGTACTAACTAAATCCTATGCAGATCAGTTATCTTCCGAAGCAGTTCCATGATTTCCTGCAAAGTCACTGATTTCCTATAGATAACCAAATTTCCTCTAAACGCTTTGATTTCCTACAATGATATTGATGGTAGAGTATGTTTCGGTCAGCCTTGAAGAGAATGAAAACATGCGTTTTTTCAAGAAATCCATCTACATGGATGATGTCCTATTGGATGCATCAAAATGACCATCAAAACATCAAGATATTCAAACCTCTAATGGACGGTCGAAGTGGGAAACAACCTCAACAACCCAATGAGATCAGTTTGATCGATGCTTGCAGTCATGGATTAAACTCAACATGTTTACTTTTATTAGCTTTTCTAGTTATTATTAGCAAACAATTGTAGTATTTTAGTTTTCCTAATTTGGGCAAGTTTATGCCTCTGTATTTGTATAAATACTTTCATGTCTCTTTTGTAAGGGGAATATATCAGATGTTGATACTACTATAATATTTGATCCTATTAATACAAATTTCATGTTCTATTGATCGTGTTGTTTAAACTCCTTTAGTAGTTGAGGGAGTTGTGAGTAAGGGAGGCCCCCCTTTACTCACAACTCCCATAGTTACGTATTGTGTTCTTTTAATTATTTTCATGAATTGATATAGTTTTTACATAGATTTTGATTCCCCTTTTCTAAATTATAGCAATTGATGTGTGATGATTAAATGGTGAAACTTATGTGATGGATATGTTTGGAGTATTTGAGTAGGATTTAATATTACATTGAAAATTGTTGAATTGATTTAATTGTTGTTTGAATGATCTATTATCTTTTTCTAATCGACATCAACAATTTTCACAGCTTTAGAGGGATGATTGAATCCACTCCATAGCGTTTGCTGCTAATTTTTGATGGGGAAAAGGGACATTAGAGCTGTGTGTGTATGTGATTTTGTTTAGGAAAGCGATGGAAGTATTAGCCTACATATATCTTACACAACATCTCACAAGGTTACCTACCCCTAGTTGATAATTTATGTTTGTCAAATTATAAGTCTATAATTTTTCCAAACACCAATGACATGGATTGCCAATATCCTAAATCTTGATATCCCAATAGATAAATAGTCTAACATCCTCATCACCTCTATCATAGATAACACCTAGCTACCTACTCAATTCCATGTTAGATTTCCGAATCTATGACATCTTTCCATGTCAACATGCCATATTAGCACCACATCATCATGTCTGTCATCAAGGATCAATATCGGTGCCAAAATTTCATACAATGTCACCTCTCCATGTTAGGTACCACATGGATGACATGTGGCACTTCGAGTCCTCATAACTCACCACATCGTCACCCTATCAGCCTACCATGTCATCATGTCATCCCACATAGACATCATATCGAGTTTCTTCAATATCAATAGGAAATCTCGATCATTAGGCTTGGCATACCAAAACCTAAACTGTGAAAACAAAACACTTGATAGTCGATATCTGTTAGTTGACAAACTTCATCATTCACCTCTATCAATTGATAGATGTTTCAAGTTTTGTTAGTACTATGACTTAATGTGGGAAACCTTTAATCAATCTCTCCAACGGTTGAAACATTGGCTGCCCAAACTCAATATCCTGAAATCCGTTGACCAACTTCTAATGGGCCAAGGTTTATACACCACCACCCAATAACATATCTTTCTTATTGGTTAGATGACTTGTTGTTGAGACTTGAGGTCATACGATGGTGATAGAAATTTTCTCATTAGTTAATGACCATTGTCAGGATCCATCAATATTATGGTTTTATCAATAGTGACAGATATCTAATGTCCCAACATATTATACCAAATGCTTTAATAACTAATATGTCGACCAATCTATATAAATGAGTTTAGTGATCAGGGTACTCTCCATTAGTCCTAGGAGTCTAATTGAATATTATTTGAGGTATTCTTGATGCTAATAGCCTGACATGTGACCTCTTATACTTATACTCATTTGGATGAGTGATAGGCCATGGGCCCCTTGTCATCCATGTGACTAGGGCCTAAGGCTATGGACACCCAAACCCAAAATATCCTAGAAACTAAAGGGGAAATAGTCCCCAAATTTATCCAAATAAATCATGCTTGAAAAGGGTATTTATCATTCTATATCTAAGGAATGGAAAATATTTTGATACGGTGAGGGACTACCCAAAATATTTCTAAAATTGCAAGAGTCTCCACTACTAGTAAAGATCTAAAAATTTTCACTGCCTTATTCTTTTTTCAAGCTCCTCTGAAGACTTCCATCAACTTCATATTTCTTTAGTGAACTCTTTAACACTTTCCATTAAACGTTAGGAGAAGAAATTTTCCCCTTGAGTCTCCCATTTGAAATTAAGGCCCTTACCATTTCCTCTATGTCCACATAATCCACAAGGCTTTCTATTCACTTCAATAAACCTATGGTTTCTACATTCTATCAAATAACAAATAATGAAATTAGATATAACCATGGATAAAAGTCTATCAGTCCCGTGCCTTTGCGAACCATTAATTCCTATTTATAATAATGAAAAGAACATCATAGAAGCATGGTAAGGATTGAAAAAACAAGGATATGAATACAATATAACCATTATAGCAAGGTATATTGTTTCACATCATACTTAGGTATCACATAAATCATAATATCCACTTTGAATACAAGAAAATAAATATATAATTTTCATCAATCATAATTTATTTCTCATTAACATGGTTTAAATTATAGAGATTAAGTCCACAAGAGTACTTATCTGAACTAGTTACTAGTTTCCTCCAACTGATAAAGGATGAGCTATGTTCCACCGCACCATGGGCTCACCTATAGTCTAGTGTTTCTTGTATTTGGCCACCCTGAAGCCATACCATGAATCCATGATGTAAGTTCACATTCAATGTTATGGGATGGAGTTATGGAGGCCATTATCCTTCATCATATCAAGCTCTTCAAATCCTTTAAGGTCACATTAAGCCCAAAGTCTACTGAACTACTTGTGTTGTCAACTACTATGTAGGTTAAGTACCCAAAAAGGTAATTATCACCCAAGATATGAATTGTGTAAGGATGAAGGATTCCCTATTTCATCCACATAGAAGCTAGTATGAGGTCATTACACCTATTAATATAAGGCCTATTATTATTTATAATATGGAAATAATGGGCCTGCACAATGCAGGGAGAACCATTCTCCTTGGTACTTGCCTTTTGTGCTTATTGTGCATGGTTTCAAAAATATTTCTCAATAATTGGCCATGTAAAGCCTATGAAACATGGAGGGTGCCATTCACTGAACCAATAGTACCTTGGTGCCTACCTCTAGTGCTTTTGTGAATAAATAAAACAATTTCCTTAATATATCTACTTGATGTTATGCAACCAACTCACAAAACTGTAGATCAATGAATTAAAAAGTATCCTCTTTGAGGGGTTAACCTCCTTTACATTACATAAATGAAAAGTTATTGGATTATACAAATTATAAGACCTCCTTTGTATATATAGGAGTCTAAGGGGTCACAATAGAATTAGAGCCTACATCACAATAATAATGTAAGGGCATAACAATAAAAATAGTGGGCTTCTATGGGGCACAACAATAACAATATGGGGGCTACATGGGCACAACAATAATAATCAGGGGGCTACACTAATATTATCAGGAACTAACATGCCCCTCTCCTTCAAAAATGTGTTGTCCTCAATTCCTGAGTAATTCTAGATGCTTCTGTATAAAATTCTCATCCTCCCATGTGGAATGTTCAGCATGTAAATTCTTACACTTAATGAGATAATCTGAAATTGTTCGATTCCATACATGTCGGGTTGTTGTTTCTGTCACTATTTCAAGCTCATGTATGATTTTTCCTTCTTCTTCATGTTATGGAAACATTGTTTGAATTGGAATCTTGTCATCGATAACCTTTTTTAAGCATTAAACATGGAATATTGGGTGTACTTGGGAAGATGTAGGTAGCTCCAATTTGTATGCCATAGTACCAATATTTTGCAACACCTTGTAAGGACCATAGTACTTGGGTGATACTTTATTATCCTTCTTATATTGCTTGAGAAACATTTGTTGGTATGTTTGTAGCTGTATAGATACCCAATTACGTACATCAAAACTTCTTTCACTACGATGTTGATCTCCTTGTTTCGTTCGATTTTACGCCATAGTGAGGTTATCCTTTAAGAGTTGGAGAACTTGTTGTTGATGCTCGGTGTGATCTTCCACTTCTTGAACCTTATAATTTTCTCTTAAATATGATGTGATGGATGGTGGATGATACCCATAAAGTGCCATAAATGGGGTCATTTTTGCTACAGTGTGGAAGGAAGTGTTATACCACCATTCACGTAGAGTTAACAACTTTACCTGTTGTGTTTGTTTATTAGATACAAAGCAAAGAAGATATCCTCCCAAACATTTATTCACTATATTAGTTTTCCCATCAGATTGAGGATGATAAGATGAACTATGAGCTAATTAAATACCAAGACAAGAAAATAATTCCATAAAAAAATCTCGAGTGAAAATGGTATCTCTCTCACTTACTATAATATGTGGGTTTCCATGAAGTTTTTTAATTGTTCCCATAAATGCATTAGCAACTGTATTGGCTTTAAAAGGATGCGATAATGCACAAAAATGTGCATACTTGGTAAGTCTATCAACTACCATCATGATGACACTCTTTCCTTCAGACTTGGGTAAACCTATGATAAAATCCATTGAAACCTCCTCCTAACGTTGACTTGGAATGGATAAAAGTTGTAACATACATGAGGTTTTAATTCCTTCAACTCTATTTTGTTGGTAAACCAAATATTCTCTCATGAACTTCTGAATATTAGATTTAATTCCATCCCATAAAATTCCTTCTTGACCCTATGGTAATTTTTTTAAAATCCTGAGTGCCCACCTAAGGGAGAGGCATGCAATTCTAAAATAATATTTTGTTTGAGTTGGAAATTCTTAGAAATATACAAGCAATATTTGTACCATAATGAATCATTTTCCAGCTAAATGTATTAGATGTACTGGGATCTTGTTGCAGCTTTTGAATGAGTGAGCACACCTCTTCATCATTCTTCCATTCATCCCTTGCTTTGATTATCCACTTAAGGTTGATAATAGAAATGGCACAAAGAAATGCTTCCACATCCTCATTCTTTCTTGAGAGTGCATCTGCAACAAAATTTTGCTTCTCTTTTTTGTACATGATTTCAAAGTCATAACCCAACATATTTGTTACCCATTTTTCTTGCTCTTCTAAAGATAGTATTTGTTCCAAAAAGTATTTAAGACTATCATGATATGCTTTTACCTTGAATCGTCTTCCCAATAGGTAAGGTCACCATAATTTCTTTAGTGCATGTAGTCTTTCCAACATTTTCTTCTCATAAATAGGTTTGTGTAAACACTTTCCTTTGATTGGATGACTTTCAAAATTAATCGGTCTTCCTTATTGCATTAAAACAACACCAATTTGATTTCCTGAAGCATTATATTCCATAATAAAGGTTTTTGTGAAGTCTGGCATAGATAAGACCAGTGCCTGGCACATTGCCTCTTTAAGTTGTTCAAAGGCCTTTGTTGCTTTTGGAGTCCAAGAAAACACATCTTTCTTCAGTAAGGATGTTATATATCCTACTATTCTCCCATAATTATTAACAAACTTGTGATAATACCCTATTAACCTAAGAAATCCTTGAATATTCTTTATGGTTTTGGGGATTTTACATTCCTTAATGGCTTGAATTTTGTTAGGGTCTACCTTAACACCTTCATGAGATACAATATGACCCAAATATTCAACTTCTTGTACTCCAAAGAAAAATTTGGAGGTCTTTACATAAAATTGTTTCTCCTACAATAGTTTGAGAACCCTGTCAACATGTTGAACATGATCCTTCAAAGTCTTGTTGTAGATTAATATATTATCAAAAAATACTAACACAAATTTTCTATAGAAGGGTTTGAAAATGGAATTCATCAAACCTTGAAATGTGGAAGGTGTATTAGTAAGGCCAAAAGGCATGACCAAAAGCTCATAATGTCCCTCATGAGTTGTTGGGCACGGGATCCCTGAAGGGAAATTTTGGGGCTTAGAGCCCATATTTTTGCCAATTTTGTAATTCCAATGTAAAGACTCCGCATTTTGTGGGCGCGAAGTGCGTAGTTTGTTAAAGAGTCATAGGGTTATCTTCCCTTAATTTTGGTAATGTAATGTCGGCTGTAGAAGATCTACCCATGGTCCACGGACCATGGGATTGTATAAATAGAGTGAGGCTCTAAGTAGTTAAGGCAACAATCAATCAATAGAAGAATGTCTAAGGAAGAATGATGTATGCAAGATAGTTCTGAAGTGTAAAGTCTAGTTTTGGGTCATAGTGTAGGAAGAGGCTCTGCGTCTGAGTGCCCAGATGCCTAGTAGTCTGCAGCTAAGTGTGCAGACCCCTGCAACTTAGTGAGCAGGGTGAGTTGAGTTTGTAAACAATAGAAGTATCAATAAAGATAACTTTCTATCAATTCTACGTCTTTATTTACTAGTTTTATGCATCTGTTATATTGGTATGAATTTCAATTTTAATGCTTATATGATGCACGGATGTGTATAATTGTATTGGCTAAGTGAACACAAGATAGAATATCTGTTTACATGAAGATAATCAAGACCTGTTAACAAGATATGTAAGATACTTGGCGCAACTTAGGAGATATCACAGTTCGCTTCCTCAACAGCACGAAAGGACTTCAACCCCTATTTAGGGCTATGCAAAAGTCGATTATAAAAAATCGCGAAGGTACTGAAGGGTAGAACAATGTGCGAAGTGACCTACACGAAGGAAGGTTTAGTTGGACTAAACCAACATCACATCCATCTCAAGGGTGGAGAAACTTGGTTCCATCATCCCCCCATACTGCTTTGGGTGAGACTTCAGCCCACGCTCCATGGGCTGTTGCCGCAAGGGCAAGTAGTGTAGGGATTTGTTTGGCTAAATAACTCTGAACCTAGGTCAGCCCCCCATAAGCCAACAAATGGTTCCATTTCCGGTACCGAAATATACATGAATCGCGTAATTAATCTGAAGAAGCGAAAAATGATCTTTGAAAAGAAGTCACTGCGCGTAATTGTACCCTAGGACCCTGCTAAAGGATCATGCTACACGGAGCCAGTTCACAACTATAAAAGTGATGATGATCAAGATTACATCTACAAGATAATAGTGTGAGACCAAGACTAGGTGAATCCCATAGTGGATGGATGGATTACATGGGAGCGCGAAAGTTCCTACACTTTGGATTCTGACAAAGAAGTAGAATGATGGCAGAATCAGTTACATGAAGTAACTACACTGAATTGCAATATGATGACAAGGTCGCTGCACTGTGTCGACAAAAGTAAGAGATTTTCCTACTTATGATGGTCTAAATTAGGTAGATACCTTCTTGGATTCCTTTGAAAGGAAGGTGCCAAAAAAGCAATGCTTCCAGGCCTTGGAGTGGGTACTTCATGCTATGCCCACGAGATTGGGGGAAACGCAAAAAGGAAGCTTTGATGATTGGTGTGAATGTAGGAGAATGATGTGAGTATGATTTGGGAAGCCTAAGTTGTGGACGACAGACAAGTATCATGAACAGGATGATCCCTACCCACATCTGGCCAAGTGGATGCAGGCCTATGGAGAGAAGCCCCAACCTGTGCAAATGCACAGGAACTCCACGCTAAAATAAATGGTCAATGAGCATGTGTTGGGGGGGTGACATTGCAGATGGCTCTTAATGTTGGGAAGACATTATTTAGGAAGAGAAACCACACAAAATATTCTACGCGCAAAAGTGTTCAATAAGGTATGCAATGCACAACGAAGTGATTGGGACCTACGCATACTTGGAGTATTATGGGCTTATCGAATGACATGCAAGAAACTGATGGAATAGACACCTTTAAGCCTTGTCTATGGACTGGAAGTTGTAATTCTTATGGAATACATTGTGCCTATTCTATGCATAGCAACGCTCATAGGTATGACGGATTGTGGAGCCCTGGAGTAGAGGCTCACGCAGCTAGAAGAGCTCAAAGAAGAATGATTTTTGGCTGGATTCCACCAAGAAGTCCAAAAGCAACACAAAAAGGCATGGCATGACTGACACATCAAGTTGTGCACATTCAAGGTAAATGATGTGGTGTTGTTGTATGATAGTAAGTTTGATAAATTCCCAGGGAAATTCAAAATGCATTGGTTAGGGTCATATGTTATTAAGGAGATTACAGATGGTGGCGTGGTACAGTTGGTCAAGTTAAATGGAGAGCCCTTCCAAAGAAAAGTGAATGGCAGTAGTTTAAAGCCATACAGAGGTGGCCTGACCACCTTACTAGCCGATCGAAGTAGAGTCTTAGCACTCCAGGTAGCT
Source organism: Pinus taeda (assembly GCA_000404065.3). NCBI lineage: Eukaryota > Viridiplantae > Streptophyta > Pinopsida > Pinales > Pinaceae > Pinus > Pinus taeda. Next base: position 64,268 of record APFE030815182.1, on the reverse strand, counting down.
GAAAGGAAGCGCGATACTATAAAGTACACTACCTGGGAACTACACGATGTTAAGACTGAGCGTAGTAGCGAAGTGACACAGGGTCTGTGACAACGCGAAGACAACTGTGCTAGCACACAGGTCTACTAGAAAGTGACCATTACAGTCACTAGTCATGATGTGATGCCTAGTTTGAGGTCAAATTGAGTGAGCGATAGGAATTTAAGGTGAACTTTATGGGCTAGATTCTTGAAAATTTGCCAACAATCTAGCATTAATGGATCGAATGTGGGGGTAACAGTGGAATTCAAATTCAAAAGGTGTTATAAATTACAAAGGGCTGTCCAACAAACAACACTTGGCAATTTGAAAACTGAGTTGTTGCGTGCTCAGATATTCATGAACTAAGACTTGTTCGATATTCTGAAGGGGAATTTGTTACTTGAGCAATTACTAGACACTGAGAGAACTATGGAATTGCACTATGGAAGCACCTGAATAAGTCATGGATATCAGAGCAATGAACTTTGAGGAAGCCACTCAAGCAATTACAGAAGTGGAAGCCCCAAAGAGCGCCAGGACAGTTGCTAAGATCCCTAAATCACCGCGCATGTCGAGATCTAAGAAGGATAAGTAGGCCATGACACCGATGCGCGTCTCACATAGAAATCACTAAGGACCAAGCTCACAATGGAAGAAAAGGGAAAGGCCATTAATTTGGAGGCTGATGAGGAGGAAGAGTTTGAAGAGATCCTGGAGGAGGAGGAGGATGTAGAGAAAGAAGTTGAAACCCAGGGTGAGGACCCTCTCACATTTCTTGAAAAAAAAATAGATTAAAATTTGGGGGAACTTAGCTATGTTAATTTGGGTTTTGTGCCTAGAGCACCCCTACCTTAGAGATAGTATGCTACAATTCATGCAACCTTCTATGTGTGTGCAATGTAGCGCACCTTTTGATATTGAAAGGGTATGCTGATTCTAGAGTTCAAAATTGAAACCCTATGGCCTCAAAAACCTAAAATTTTTGCCTGAAATAGAAAATGAATGGAATGAAATGAAAGATAATATAGATAGCTCCTACTTGGTCTGGACGGTACGAGGAATGGTCCACTAAATCCTCCCCAATCAGTTGGTGAACTTCGAGGTAAAAACTGCTCCAAAGTACCAAAATCAAAGGGTAAATGTGAAATGGTAAAAATGAATGGTAAAACTTGTTTTTATGTTTATTTCTTGTACATTAATCGAATAAAAATGAGTTTTTATTCATTTTATCCATGAAACATGTATTTTTAATCTATTTTGATGGTGTTTTGAGCAACTTAACAATTGAAATGTAGAATTTGACGCGCTCAAATGTAAATTGAACATCTTTGACTAGAAAGCAAACTTTTATCTCTTTTTCGAGCTTTGTTAAAAATGAAAACAGAACCCCCGTGGAGTCCTCTTTAAGCTCTTTTCAGACTCTCTAAACATGAAAATATTACCGAGCACTTGTCTTTTCTAGCTCATTAAAGGATAGGAAACAATATCTCTCTTGTATTATTTACACTTTTTCGGACTTGGGAGATTAACTTATGAAAAAGAACTTGTGGAGTTTCATTTTTGTCCCTTTTCAAGCTCCCTAAACATGAAAAGGACTGAGTTATCTTTGTTGTTAAACTCGTTAAAAACATTAAATAGCGACAAACTTGTCCATCTAGAAAAAACCTAGTTTCACCTTCACTAGATTTGTTAAAGCATCAAATAGCGATGGAGTCGCCCGAAGGGTGAAATTATAAAACAAGGATATGTTATCCTACTCAAGCTTGATAATAAATAAAGAGGTACTGGTCAGCAATGACTGGAGAAAATTGGAAAATGGGGAAAACACTTTAAGGTAGCAAGTCGCTCTTGAACATGACACTTTCACCTCATCACCATGAATATGTGGGTTGGGTCATTCAGCTTGATGGTTATCACACCGTTGGTCTATCATACCATCCATTATTTTGTTTTGGGTCAATGCTACCAATTCATCTTAGTGTCGTTGACATGTTCAAGATAAGTCATTCAATTCAAACTTCATCCTTTGCAATACCATAAACCTTCATTTTCATGACCACCATTCCTAAACCTTCTGTCGTCAGTCGCCTTTTTCATCTTCAAAATCATTTACCTCGTTTCATGTCGCAGATGTGGGATACATCAAGGCCCTCCTGCAATGAGTTGCTTCTTGTCGACATCAACACATCATCCAACAAGTTGACTTAGAAACACCCCTTCATTACCTCAAGGCTTGCATACATCAATGACATTTTTCTCGCTTCCGGTGATAGGTTGATATCACTGGCCTTCAACCGAAAGACTTTGCATGGTGTTCAACATCAAATCATTTATTCACACCATGTGAAATGTACTGTAGTACCTTGAGGGTCATTATCATTATCAGTGATTCCTCTCGCGTCTATTAACAACTTACATCGTTGACCAGTAATCAGATGATGTCTTCCCATGTTTGACTTCAAATCATCTATTCACATGGTTAGACTTATACTTGAGCGAAATATTGAATGATATTGAAGACCCTGGATCTAGTTTCATCCACCAGGGCTGCGATATTTTTACTAATGCTAAATCAAATGTACAATGGCCTTACATTCATGGTCATCTTTTCATGGGTCTATATCTGTAGACAACTATATTTGTACATGTAATGAAAGTTTATAAGCTAAGCATGGGTATGCCTTCCCTCAGCAAGTTCATGAGAAAAAATCAAATTATCATGATATATGTAATGTAATTGATGTAGGTCACCTTCTGCTTTGAAACCTCCTCCCCACATGATAAAGCATTTCACTCGATATGCATATTTACCACTCCATGCTTTAGGGGGCAAATGTTAAAGATCCATTTGGGCACATCAAACCCAACCTACAGATTAGTACTATTAGGGCCCATCAAACCCTAATTTAGTTGTTACATGCCCTAAAGAAGTCAACCATCAAAATGACTAGCTTCCCAAGAAGTTTCATGACTATTATCATCCAAAAATTGCCTCTAAGAAGATAAGCACAGGAAGGCCTTCGTTAGGGTGCATTGCAATGCAGACCATACACTGATAGGGTGCTATGTAGCACACTTGAGCCTTCTTTGACCTACGCTGGGCAAATTTGAGTGAAATTGCATTGTGGTTTGGGAATATTCTTATCCAATGGATGAATGTAGAAGTTTCGCAAGTTTATCTATTCCTTCGACCAAGTTTATCTATTCCTTCGAGCTCATATTTGGATGTAGAAGGGAGTTAAGGAACATCAATCCCTTTATCCCTTTCTCCATGGAACTAAATCCTAAGCTTGGGAGGGAATTTATTATCACCATTTATGGCATAATTTCCTTCATTCACCTATAAAAATATCACTCATCTAAGTGATTAGGGGCTAGAAATTATTGAATTATAGGGAGATGCTATTAGTATGAGACTTGATTTGATTTCAAGTATTGTAATGATGTCAAAATGTCTTGCTTGTTATGAGGAGAGGATGGGACTGAACTGGAGGAGTGATGCTGAATCGAGCAAATTGGGTTGTAACTCTTCCTTTTACTAATAAAGTTTTCAAAGCTTTTTCATGTGCTTGTGTTATTCGTTTATTCTTTCATATGTGTATCATGTACTTGATTCCATGCTATGTTTTAATCAATAGGTCATTATCATATGCTTTGATCAGTCTTTGTCTTCTGTTTATGTCCAAGTACTCTTCAAGTAGATTAAGTATGGAGAGGAGTGACATAATTGATCAAGGGAGATAAGGAGTAAGTGAAAGCTACAAGTAGGCTTCTTTACCTCATATTTAATCTATTTATCATAGAAAAAGTAGAGAATTCTTTGCACTATTGTTCTAGACTTAGCTACTAGTCTAGGGGTTTAAGCATTTATTCATAGACACTAAACTTCCCAAACCAATATGTGACCAAGAAAATAGAGAAAATGTCAATCCCATCAAAATAGGTCAAGAATTTGTAGGATCATCTCAAATATTTAGAAGTACATAATGCTAAAGCTGAGACTTCTCATATTACTGAAATTGAGAAGTCACAAAGATTGTTGGAGAAGTTGCAGAAGGTAGAAAGGGATACCCCAATTGGTTTGAAATTGGCCCAAGCCAAGGAAACCATATGGATGAGTATTATAAAATATATGAATGAGATTTTTCCATCTATCCAAATCATCTTCGAGCAGAAGGAATTGCTAGGAAAAATATATAAAAACCATTGTTCAGGGAAGGGAGAATGTTACACTGAAATTTGTCACCATGACTATCTGCAGTTAATATGGCTCCATCAATAGTCATATTATCCTCCTTGTCAAGCCTCATACCTCTGATTTTCATGTCAAACCTCAAAAAAGAGAGAAAGTCACTTAAAAACATGTTTATCTCTGGGTACGTAGGTTCTCTCTACCTTACCTGCGTGTACGCATTCCAAACACACTGTACCTGCGTACTTGTACGCTCTGTAAGCCAAAGGATGGGTGCGTACCCCTGTAAAGGTCAAAAGGCACGAGTTTCATCTTTAAAAAGTTACTTGTGGTCACTTCTAGAGCCTTCTAGAAGAGTGATTGACGTGTATTGAGCGCCTCCAGATGGTTCATGCATCCCTATGATAGAGGAACTTATCCCATCAAGAGAGGAGCTACCCCATCCAAAAGAGGGAGTATCCCATTGATGTTGGAACTGAATAACTTCCTCTAGAACACTATAAATACAGGCATCGGGCCAGGGAGGGGAGGTTGAAAGCTGAACATTCCAAAGGGTAGATGCTGCTGGAATTAGGACTTCCATTGTAAACTTGTGAGGAGAGATTACCATCCTTTCTTGTTGCCATATTGGAAGTGGGTGAGCTTGTCAAAGTAGAGGAAATCTCTTGCTGGACCCTGGGAGGAGCTTGCACAACACCAAGGCTCAGGTTGTAATGGTTCCTTTTTTGTTTCCTTAATACAAATAAGTCCATTCTTCTCAATGATTTGTTGTTAATGAATTATTTCATGTACTCCTTGGTATATGTGATGAATATGCTTTGTTTTATGAAATATTCAGGTGTTATGTAATCGTTTGCTTTGTTAGTGTATGCAGGTCTTAAAGTGAAGGAGGAGCTCATCTGGATCAGCAAGGCTGGACTGCTACAACAAGCGTTGGACCTAAGGTAAGATCGGAAAACACTTGGATTCTTATAGAATAATGTATGTTTAGAGAAGGATTGCTCTTGTTTGGTTTGTTTGTCACTAGAGAGTCTTAGAATCCTAGGGAGGTTAGGTTTGTCCGCAAAAATAACTCTTTCCGCATGACATGAGGAAAATTACATTTTGCATATGCCAGTAGTATATGTTAGCACTCAAATCTACCTTAGGCTGAAATAAGGTAAAACTCAAGGCTACATGAAACCACGCTCAGCCTCGTAGCTAGCCCTACGAGGACAGGAGAGGGCTCTCTCCAGGTCAATCTCGGCAAAAGGTAATCAATGAGGCTCGAGATGACTAAATGGGTAATTAATTTTAGGCTAGGTATGAAGTATAAGGAGTTTGAAATTGATTTTTTGGAGTTTTGTTGAATCTAAGGGAAAGGCAATTTTGGGTGCGGGGATGAGACACAGTTTTTGCAGAGATCTACTTGGGGCAAGGTAGGCAATTGTCTTGATTCTTTTAAAGAGAATGAATGGCTAGATCTAACTGGTGAGAAGTTAAGGAGAGCAAGAAACTTTCAAGGATTCTCCATAAACAGATGAAAACATGGAAACTCAAACAAACTTAAAGGCAGAGCACAACAAATTATGGATTCTACCTTAACACTTCATTTGTTCAATTACAGAAGATAAGAGAAGGTAAATGATACACATAAACAACTTACAAATATTGAAAAAAGCACACCATCAACACATAAAGCCACATGAATCCCAAACAGTGCTGCAAAACCCTGGTATTTCCTTTGCCAAAAATGCAAATAAAATATGTACAATAGAGTGTCAAGCTTTTCCCAAGAGTCCAACCATGAAAATGACTTAGAAAATACATAATATAGGTAAGGAAACCTATTACCTTACCTCTAGGGGTCGAGCTCATCATCCTAGGAGCTGTTTCAACCAACTCTAAACAAAGCACTACAATCTAGGCAGTCAAAACAACTTGCCTCTATAAGGTAGGAAACCAATTCATTCATTAAATTTTCACTCTTTAGTTAATGAATCTTCTATAACAAGTAACTAAGTGTCAAAATTACATCATGTTTAATCAATTACATCAAGAGGAGTCAAAAATTACATCACAAATCAAAACTGGTCAAACTGGCTACATTCCTGAGTTGAAAGATGAAAAACTGGCCAAAAAGCCCTATGCGCTGCGCGCCTGAGCCCTATGTGCCGCACGCCTTTCAACCTACTTTTGGGGCACTTCCCGACATCCAAATCGAGCTCACAATAGTTGGCTAGAAATCCCTGGATGTCTGTTATCCAGCCCAAGTGGAATTTTTCAATTCGGAGCTCATTTGCCCCCTCAAAATTCCATTCTCCCGGAAGTACTTCCTGCTGGTGCAAAAGGTGGCAGAAAGGTGATTTTCATGGTGTTTTTGAGCCTTTTGATCACCCAGAACTTGATGAAATGATTTGGCAATAGCTGAGCATGCATAATTTATCATGACAAACCCAAAAATGTAAAGTTTTCCTCCAGCAAGTGTCCCAATCTTAAGCGCGCGCGTCAACGCGCTACGTGTTGAGCCAAAAAACCTGTTTTTAGGACAAAATTTTCAAAATGACAATAAATTCTCCGAATTTGCTCAACTTTGGAGTGAATACCCTCCATCATGTATTGTGACCCGCCAATGAAGCCTTGGCCAAAATTTGGAGTGGATCGGGATTTTTTCGCCGTTTTAGTGCTTTGCTCAATCGCCTCTTTAGAATCTTCATTTTTGCTTTGCAGACATGCATACGAGCCCAATAATGAGTTTTCATATGACGAAGCATGTCTTTGTCTCTGTTTTCCTTTGCCAACAATTTCTCCAGATGAGTGTTAACACGGATGAGCATAGACTCTCGATCAATCGGTGTCATATCACCGGGTCTCTTTTGGGCCAATTCTCGATCCTCACGGATTTGCCGTAGCTCATAAAGTGTATGTTCATCCTCTAGCTGTTTTTTACGCTGCTCCAGGTAGTTTATCACCCACTTAGCCATCTGCAATTTCTTTCTCAGCGAGTCATTCTCAGCCTTTTGCTCCCAGATGATCTCCTTTAGCTCCAAACTAGGAGAGCTCGCATCAACATCAATGATAGTGAAATCCATGTCCCGGCCTCCTGAAGGACCCTCATCATGCATAGGCCTCTTGCCCCTGTCCTGGATCTGTACCTGTGCTGAATAAGAAGGCGAGACCTCTTCCACATGATGTGGAGATAATACTCGCTCTGCTGATGGAGTCAATGAGACCCCTTCCACCTCGGGTGGAGATAGTACTCGTTGTGTAGATGCAAATAAGGTCCTGTCGCCTCGCTGGTATGTCACATACGAAGGAGCACTTATATGCTCAGTCTCAAGAATGTTTGGCTAGTGTGAAGGCTCTCCCTCATCATGAACTATCTCGGCAAGCGGCTGAGGTGTTGTGAAGAAGTCACGGGAGATGAAGTCCTCCCAAGTAATGCCCTGCTGTGTCAACTGATGTATCACTATGATTTTGATCAGCACGTAATGATATATACTTCTATGCTGCTGTGTTGGGGTCTTCCTTTGTACTAAAGTCACCATCCTCTCTATGTTGCAACACATGAAGTACGGAATGTTCATCATACGTACCCTCGTGAAATGCATCAACAAACGGACATGGTACGCATAGAGACGCGAGAATCTGCCCTCGCAACTAAAATATCGAATGATGAGTTTCATCAATGGTGCAAACTCATCCCTCAGGAATCTGAAAGGAAAAACTGTGCTCAGGTGTCTCATATACCTAGGTTTGATGTATGGCTCATAGTAGAATTTTTGTCTAATTGCTGGTGTTTGCTCCATTCCTCTCCTACATTTGGTATCCCGGTGGCCTGAGCAATAGTCTCTGGTGACAAAGTGAAATTTACTCTGGCGAGGTTTACATGGCCATCATGTAAATGTAGAACAAATAAACGAACTAGTTCACGATGATGCTGGGTTTGTGAGATCATCTCACAGTATTGGAAAC